>NXFV01000220.1:0-64983 GCA_002803225.1 Gamarada debralockiae | reverse complement strand
ATTGCAAACAAAGTCACCCTTTCACACCCTTGTCTCGCTACAACTTTTCGGCCTGATAGGTACAGTAGTAGCGCTCTTTTGTTCAGGGGGTTAAGCGAGATTCTCCTTTTGCTCCACTATCTTGATCCTTCTCGTGAAAATCTGAAATTGACAATGGAGTGTGCTTTGGTCGACTTGAAAACAATCCGACTTTTTTTGTCTGTGCGCACCCTGCGATATTACTGGAAGATTCCATGCTAAGGGTGCGTACGCAGGGGGTTTAGCTAGTAAGAATAGCAATATAATTCACCTAAGTTCAACCTCAACACTAGAGCATTATATCAACACATCACATAACGCCTAGCATTCGATAGAGCCCGCACTCTCGATTTCTACGCCAAAGACACCACAAAATAGTACTTCTAGAGACTAGCGTTTACGTGTCCCAACGTTATATTTCGATGCTGGATGGACACAAGAGCAGATCGCCTTACAGCTTAACCGTCCAAGTTAGGTACACTCTCTCCTATCGAGCCACACATTGTACAGGCCGGAAAGTTCGCCTTAATACTCCCTAGCGTAGACGTCTTATCGATTAGGTTACAACTTCGAGAGAGAATCGAGAGACTCCATAGATCGCAATTCCGTTGATTCTTGGCTTAGACTGCAGCGGGCAAGCTATTCGGACGGCTTTTAAGAAGGAAGGCTTTGTTCGCGCAGTTGCTCGATGTAAACCCTCTCTTTCGAGAGAAAATATGGCTGCGCGAAAGGCTTGGGCAGAAGAGCACTAAGATTGGATAGAAGAACAATGGTTTTTGATACTTTGGAGCAATGAAACATGGGTACAGCCTAGGAAACACACAATGACTTGGAATACGCGTCGAATTAAGAAGTAAGAACTCTACTATTTGGACTGCGTGACAAACTGTCACTAATGCAAGATCAGCTGGATGTTCTGGGGCTTATACCAGGGAGATACGGCCGGCATCAACAGCTGTTTTGGGAGAAGATTAGGAGACAATAAATAAGGGCTCTTACTCTGGAATCATTATCCTGATCATACAAGAAGTCCTGCAACAGTACCCTATTTGTGGTTCCAGCAGGACAACGCTAAAGGCATGTCTTAACTTTTATAAGATTTAGTCTTTAAATTAATTAATATGCAATCGATTTACTGGCCTGCATTCTCTCTTGATTTGAACCCAATTGAGACACTATGAGATGAGATGAAGGACTATATTTAAGTACATTATCCGGACGTTCATCTGTTATATAAGAGACTACGGGCAGCTGTTCAAGAAGCTTGGGAATCGATTACAATTAAAAGACTCAGGGAATTGACCAAGAAAATGCCACAATGTTGTAAAGACGTAATTAATGCTGATGGCGGGGTCTACAAAATGGTAGATAATCAATAGAATTGATATAAAGCGGCATTAGAGTTTTTGTGTTTCAGGTGTATTAACACATTGACCGCAAAAGTAAGGTTATTGGCCAGAGTACAAAGTAAACAATCCGAGATGGGGAGTGGAAATTCATAAAAAGCATGTGGCTTGCCCTACGCCGTGCCTTCCAGAACGAGTTAGATCCTCGTACTAATCACCGAATGAAATGCGACGTATTACGTGATGACCATTGACACTACCGTTTCGTTACTGGTATTTACCAGATCTTCCAGAATTAGCCATAACTGAGAAAACAAGGTTTACCAAAAGCAAGCCCTGTGCGGGAGATCCATTTCCCTGCAGGATGTCATCACTATGCGCCCGCCCCCTTGACCCATTAACCTTCTGGAGCTACGAGCCTCATTCAGTATACGAGAATCTTGGGCCGTTGTGATTGGATGACGCAGACCTGTGGTGATTTTCATGTAATTCACCGCAATACCGCATCAAGTATTAGGACCTGTATAATAGCCTTTACCCCCGGGTCAAAGTCCTTTGTTATCAATTCAATTGCAATCAGGTTCTATTAGTGCACAGGCAAGTCGTGATCATCAGGAATTGAATTTTCGTAGCAAACTTGAACCCAGCTTGGACAATTCAATATGGTGTACTGCGGTATACCTAGCAAGGCATGCGCAGAGTGTCGCGTTAGGCGGACCAAAGTGAGTGCTATTAATGCTCCAATTATTGCTTCCAATCCAAGACGTTCGCCCATTGCTATAGATTACTGACTGGCAAAGTGTGATTATCTGAAACCGAGTTGTTCCCAGTGTATTCGAATGGGCCGAACCTGCAAAGGCTATAGAGATCCAGTAGCTGCGTTGTTTCGTGATGAGTCGAAGGGCTTCACTAGAAAACGCCAACGCGTGACCGGTCCGAAGAAATCTCCCACCACCGCCTCTCGCAAATCCTCCCAGGATATTGATAAAGCTTTGGCTGCTTGTTCCACTCTGTTTGGGACTTCTTCACTCAGTGATTCAGATCTCAACTGTGGCGACGACCTCTCTTTCGAACCGATTGCGGAAAGAAGTCCCTCAGTAGAGGACCAAGCCACGTGTTTCCTCGACACAGATTACATCATGGACGAGCCCAAGTCCCTGGATGACAATTTTCAGTTTATGTCGAATATGTATGCTTGCGAAGAGGCTAGAGACACATCGGTGGAAAGTGTCTCATCTCTTGGAATTGGCGGATTTACAAACTACTGGAGCCCTTCTGACGCTATGATCAACACCCATATTGGATACAACATGGCATTCATAGAGCGATTTTGCTTCGCATATCAAGACGACGAGAGAATTGTGGTCGATGACTCGGCTCCAGAATTCTCAAATACTTGCAACAAGGATTTTACTGAGGTAGACCCACGATTAGACTTTGATCATATCACAGAGCAGCCAACTTCGACCGACTTCGCGTTAGATCCGGACCCAGGATACAGGAACCAACCTTTTCCGTCAAAAATTACTTGGCCCATGGAGCTGCAAGCTCCCTGCTACTTCTTCGCAAACTATGTCCTCAAAGGTACCTCAAATTCGAAAGGGTATTTGGACTATCTCCCAAGACTGTGTGAGAATGAAGCCATGAATGGCTTTTTGATGGAGGCCGTCACTTCTCTGGGCTTGGTTGGTCTTGCAATGAGGAGACATGATTCAAGCGCCATGAACTCAGCACGCTTAAAGTATGCTTCAGCTCTGAATCAGCTCAATGTTGCATTGACAAGCAAAGAAGGGGCCTTGACGGAGCAAGCTTTGACTACCGTTTTCCTCCTGGGCTTATACGAGGTAAATTGCACATCTCTCTCCCATTTATATATGCATGCTGACTTGACTCGCAACAGACGAACACTTGTTCAGCTCCGCAAAACATAAGAGCGTGGAAAAACCATATCAAGGGAGCAATAGCAATGTTGCAGCTTCGAGGCAAGGACCAACTGGAATCATCCATCGGACGCCAAATATTTGTACAATGGCGCAGCCAAATTGTAAGTTCGCCCATGACGTGAAAAATTAAACAAAACTGATACCAATAGATCACATACTGTATCCACAGACGAATCAGCATTCCTGAATTCATTTTAGAATGGTCCCATGAAATAATGCAACACGAAGCTCCAGATGAGGCCTTGGCTTCTACTCTCTTTATGATAACCGCCAAGGTCTGCGACCTTCGCGCTGACATGAAGTATTTCCGAAATTATTCGAAATCAGGATCGGTAGTGCCTTGGGCACTCGCCATTGATTCCGAGTTAGAGGCGTGGGCAAACAATTGTCCGGCTTCCCACAAATACACCTCTGTCACTCCAACGGAGATATCAGAATTTGTCTATGAAGACCACTTCCATGTCTATAGTAGTGTCATCGTGGCCGCTCTCTGGAACGAATGCCGAAGGATGAGGATCCTCTGTCAAGAACTCCTCCTCCAGCATCTACCTCATCTCATCGAGCACCAAGCTGAGTATCCAGACCTGGCGCTTTCATCGAATGAAATGGAAGCTCAGCTCCACAACTCAAATGAAATCATCGAAACTTTAGCAAAAGACATATGTGCTAGCGTACCATTTCATTTCGGTCTTCATCTGGAGGATATTGATCAAAAATTTGGAACTTTGGCTCCAAAGGCAGTCTGCGGAAACCTCCTTCTTCGACCGCTGTACATGGCTGGCGAGCCGAGATTTGTGTCAAACGATGTGCGCAAATGGGTGATCGGACGGTTTGAGAAAATTGCAGAAGTCATGGGAATCAAGCAAGCGACTTCGCTGGCGCACTTGGTCAAAATTGGGGTAGATCCTGACCAGTGGGAGGATACCATACGGGATTAGATGGCTCTGTTCGTACTTTCAGGGGTAAAGACGTTCTTCGATAAATAATTGCCATGCTAAAGCAAGAGGTCGAGGATCCCGCCAATTCTTGATGCAGCTTTCTCTCAAGCCTGCTTACATCTTTGTCCTCCAATTAGATGCTCCACCAGTGTGTGCACTAATTCGTGGAACAGCCGTAGATTAGCCGAATGTAAATAAACCCTTCTACCTTCAACCTCAAAATGGCACCTACAACTCGCTCCACAAAACGCGCTAGTACTCCTGATAGTACTATTCTAGTCTACGAATACACTTCTGGCAAAAGAATCAGGTTTTTTGAAGCCCTTGATACGCGGCACGAGTCTCAAAGCTAAAACGCGATCGCAACGTCTAAAGGGATACCTTAATTAACTGCGTTAAGATAGATACGAGAACGTAGAGAGATTAGCTCTCCCGTATATCGGCGTACTCGCAAGGGATCAAATATTCTTGGGCCACGCGAAAAGGTCTCGAAAGAGACTTATAAGATACTTGTTTCGTTATCAAGAAACAAGGTTCGAAATCAATTGTACGAGGCATAGATCGAATTTTATAATTTGCCTATTAAGAAGCGCGCACTTTAAGCAGGACTTAAACAGTATACAAATGGAGATTAGCGCTATATACAGGCGTACGTTAAGAAGAAGATTACGAATATAAACCGGCGAAAACGGACGATATACGGCTTTAACCCACAAGGGCAAATCAATCCATGATTTCTAGTAGTATATCTACTTTACGGACGAAGTATACATTGATCTTTCTTTAGTATATTAAGGAGATATTCTACGGGAAAGAGGGATACGATACAATAAGGAGAATATCCAAGAAAGGGGTGAGAAGACAAGTGTAAAACTCTATATCGCTATCCTAAGCCTAGGAAGTCTAAATACGAGTTAGATAAGGCATATCAAGGTCGCCTTAACGAGTAGGATACTTCAATCGGGTATAATAAGGAAGTCAAGCCTAAGGGTAATACTATAACGCAAAAGTACTATTACGAGCGTCTATTGCCTGTATACATCGAAGCTATTCAAAAAGCACGATTACGCGACCCCTAGAATTAGGTTTTACAAGAGGATAACGACTTAAGTCATAGTATGAAGAAAGCTGGCCTAGCGCAACACCTCAAGGACTCTAATTAGATCTGTAACCTTATACACCCTCCCTAGTCGCCTGATTTAAACCCTATAGAGGCTTGCTAGAATATTCTAAAGCAACGGCTACGCCGGCGCATATGGAATTCGATCGAGGAGCTCAAAGGCATTTTGCAGGAGGAATAGAGTCAAATCACAATGCAGGAGGTTCGCGCGCGCATCGCAGAGATGCTTGAGCGATGTGAAAGACTAGTTAAATTAGGTGGAAAACCTATCAAGACTGCGTTGTGGTAATGTAGAGTAGAATATTATGTATTTTTACCCCTATTTTGGCGTTCCGTGAGATCTTCGGCTGTTCCACGAATTAGTGCACACACTGGTGCTCCATAGAGCCGTGAGCTGCGGGAGTCTGTCACAGCCATCTTGTTAACGGCCAAATATGCCGACGAAATTACCCATAAAACACTGAGTGGCCTCTCCCCTGAACAATTCGGGTTCGACGTAACTCACCGGTGCAGAGTACGTTCAGTTTGGGCTTTGTGTGACATCGACAGTCACGTGCATACCTCTCGCACCACCTCCGTCACCTCGCTCTTCGCCAGATTACCACAGACACAGTTATAATCCTCTAAAATGTTCGATCACTATTCCGAGAAAGAGTTGACGCAACCTCTCTTATCACCAAGCCTCTCAGAAGAACCGAAACCGAAACCCTGACGCAGGAAGAATACATATAACGGGTTGGTTTTGGCCATCGTGCCCGCAATCAATCTTTTCATCCTTTTCGGCATAATCTTAAGGTTAAGATCATTCAGTTTGCCATCCCCTCACTCCTCCGAAACTAGAAACATGCACCTGGAATTCCCTCCAAAAGCATGTCTCCCTCCTCGACGTATCTCCAATTTCCCGCGATGAATTCCTCTCCCGACAGTCCATCCTGGCAAAGGCGCTGGAAGAAGCAAGCATCGATGCATTCATCGCTGAACCATCAGCATCCTTAAGCTACTACGTCAACATCACCACTTCTTACGATCTCTCGGAACGTCCCTTCCTCATGATCCTCTCCAAAACCGGCCAATTCTCTCATCTGGCTCCAAAATTTGAGCTCGGGCGTATCGATGGTCTGGAAATGGTATTCAAAGAGAGGAGAGTCATTGCATGGAAAGAAGAAGAATACTCAGTACTGAAACGAGAGACGGGCTACCAGAAGGTGATGCTCGATGAGCATGCGCGATTCATGGTTTCCTCTGCTCTGCAAGAGGCGGGGTTAGAGGTCGTGCATATGTCGCCAGCCTACGTGCAGTGAAGAGCGAGGCCGAGCTCTCTATTTTGAAGGGGATTAATGAATTTACTCTCCACCTTGTCCGATCTTTGCAGAAATGCATCAGGATCGGATGTCGCAGAATACGGTCAGGAGTGCGGCTCATGCACTATTTAAGAGGGCGGGGGTTGGGGCTGGAAATGCATGAGCATCCTTATCTCAATGGTGCAAACGATGAGAAGTTGAAGGTTGGAGAGGTGGTTACGAATGAGCCGGGACTATATATCACGACGCAGCAAGCAAAGAAGCCGAGCAAAGACGTCGGATTCGGTGTGAGGATCGAAGACGCTGTTCTGGTGACTGCGGATGGAGGAGTTGTGATGACCGGAGCAGGAGCGCAATCTCCTTACGAGCCATGAACTCGTTGGGAATTTCGGATTGATTGGTACTTGTACGTCCGCCACAGAAACTAGACCCTAGACATAGAAATATGTTCCGTTATTCCATCCATACAGCATAAATCCACTGGCCACCATCACGGCCCGGATTTCCTTCAAACGAAGAAATCCCGCAAAACACAACAACATGCCTGTCTCATACCATCTTTGGCTTTGCCTCAACCTCAATATGGCCAACTTCCATCTTTGGGTCTCTGACGGGATAATAATCAATACTCTCATGATGAATCGTCTTCTCAACTGCGACAACCGCCTTGTCTGCCAGACTCTTGTCCTCGAACACTGCATCCAAACAATTAGTATCAGTCTAAATCAAAACAATTACAGGACTTACAGAATGCTAGTTCCTCAAGAGTCCGTCCCTGTGTCTCCGGGTAGAAGAAGTACATGGTGCAGATTTCCAAGCAAATCATGACAATGTACAGGATCAGGTATTTCCATCCGGCTCCGTCCATGCCTATAGGATTTACGACTGCAAAATGTTGAAGTCAGCATTTGCTTGGTATAGTTTCAAAGAAAGGAACACAGAGTCGAGAGGGTTTCAGGAGTTCCGAGAACCGACAATTCGTGAAGAATCCAGAATCTCGGACAAAGAACTGTTCTACTGAGATGCTCAGCGTATGGGAAGAGCTCGACCATGTAGGCTGTTTCTGTTAGCCACTCTCTCAAAGTTTTCGTATCAAGGGGTCCTTACTGTATGCCAGGGCATTGTTTCCAATGGTACCATGGAGAGTAGAAGAAGATAAAGAATATAACGATAATTCCGGCAGCCTTGTTCGGAACATTGGTCTTGAGCGCCACTTCTGCTTTCTGCATAGCGATCGTTCAGCCGACGTATACCACCAGCATTCCGATAGCATCAGTGAGAAACATCGTTCGTCTCTTAAATTATGGGGAGATAAGAGCAATTTCTGTGCCATTGATGAAGCTCCATGTAGTGTTTCCGAGGTTAATCATCGTTTTGGTCCAAGTATCTGTGTAACCAATCATTACCAGGATTTTCCCAAGTAGAATCTGCTCAGCGTCAATGGCTGCCTTGTGGAGAAGATAAAGGAACACCTACGAGATCAAAGTATTTCCTGACCATTGGGTAAACAGACTCATGGCTGCCGCCAACGCTGTTCGGCGTCGCATACCACGCCTTTGGCGTTGATAGAGGCTGTTTCAAAGTCTGAAGATATTAGTACGAGTCAACAATGAGGTCTTAGGGGATGCTGACACTTGTTCCAAGCAGAAACTAACTGCAAACCATTGATCAACTGCGAATCAAACCCGGAGGTAATTTCGCTGCCCATGCAAGTTGGATACAGCAGCAGGTAGAGAAGGCGAAGATTACGTTTCTTCTACCGGCGCACTTTGTCCTCCTCGACGATGCGACCGAGGACTGAATCAGCCTCGTGGCTGAGGTTGATGTGACCCATCTTTGCTATGAGAAATGGCACGGACGCGGAGGTCAGATGTGGGGAAAGAAGGCAGAGGATTTCGAAGACAATGAAGTATAATCAGACGTTCCAGATCGGTTTATCGAGAAATTGGGAAGGGATGTCTTATAGAAGAACGACTAGGAGTATGACTGAACCATCATACTAGGGTGTGGGGTATCCCACCAACCCCGCGGTACCAATCTGCACCGACAGACTTGGCGTTGAGGTCCGGATAAATCCCAATATTCGAGAATCCAAGACCTCAGAGCTGCCAAGGCTTGGCATGGACAGAACACACTTGCTCCGTGAACTGATGTTCATGACTTTAGGTGTTTGTGAGGGTATCAAAAGCGTGTGCACGGAAGAGGCCGTGATGACCTATGTGAAGCCGTCATTTCCATTGGCTTCCGATTCAGTTGAAGTTCGCATGCTGAGAAGGGGGGCTGTAAATGACGGAGAGTAGAACGAATAGAAACCATGGCATCTAAGACCGAAATGTACACGGCTATTGCTTTAATAACCGTTCCTGCAAAGAAAACGAGGGGCAAGTCGAAAGATGTGGAAAGGACCTCAAAGAGCGAAAAGGCCAAGACGGAGGCACGCACCGAGAATCCCAATCTAGTAAATCTGAACCTCATCTCGCACTTCACTTGAACAAAATGAATACGAAGAATGACACCGTAACTTGAAAGCCATGCTTCATTGTTGAGTAAATGCCTAGATCTTGGGCCTCAAATAAGGACCGAAGAGCTGGCGCGGAGTGTCGCTCTCGAGCGGCGAGCTGCTCGTGGATGACCCCTCCTAGTTTTCAAATTTGTCACCTAGTCTCTTAGCAGCCTGACTGGAGTATGTAGTTGAAGAATCTCGATTCTGTACTGTTTGCAAGTCTTGGACGTCGTTGTAACACCGATCAAAATTTCGCCCCGCAATTTATCAACGAAGGGGCGAAGTTAGGCTGGACTCGGATTAGACTAGGGGGTCTGTACAGTAAAGAATAGAATATGATTTTGGCCGTAGAGGTGAGGCCAAGCACTAAACGCACGACTCATATTAAAGCTACACCCCAGGCCCCGTCACCACCCCGCCTTCCATGGCGAGCTTTGTACTGCTAGTACTGAGATTGCTGCAAAATTTATTAATTGGAACACAAGATATCAATCACTTAACACCCTCTAGGGAAGAGAAATTCGGGAAGAGCTTCCGTAGACCCCAGGAGCGATGATTGAAAACCCTGTCCAGGACGGCTTCAAAAAGCCCACCCTCAGTCGCTGATACGGGTTGAAGGATTGATATCTTATATCCCAATTTATGCGGTATGCTAGATTCCTCAGCTCATCCGCGATGGCTTTGGCCCTCTCCGCTTTCGCCTTTACTTGGATAATGGAGCCGGAACATATAGAATCTGCTCTCAGCGAGTGACAGTATGTTTCGGGTCAGAGATGATCCCAAGGTCAAGCAGTCGCAAGTCGAATTGTTTTCATTGTAAGCTTGGAGGATTCAAAGTCCAATCAATTCTAATTGTACATTCTCTTGAATATAATCTGTAATTTGCGACAAGATATCTCGTACATGAAAGGAAATTAAATACGAAACAAGTAACTCGTCCACCATCAACCATCTCTCTTCTCTTGGCGGCAACCACTAAAGGGACGTCTCCTCTACATTAAGATCCTTGTGATCCTTCATACCAACCATATTTGGCGAGCCGACCATGCGATTTTCCTCGCCACTTAGCTCCTCGAGTGTTTTACGCTTGGTCTCAGGGATGCACAAGGTGGTGAAGATGCCCAAGAACATGAAGAGAGCGTAGATCTCTAACACGTGGTTGAGCCAAGGACTGGCGTTAGTTTTGGTGGCACCACGGACACGGAGAGGAGCAATGGCGGCTTGTGCGATGATCGAGCCGATCTTTCCTGCTGCGGCTGAGATACCATGGGACGTGGAGCGGTAGCGCGTAGGAAAGCACTCGCCGGGGACGATGAAGGTCGTTGCATTGGGGCCAAAGTTGAAGAACTAGGTCACGCGTTAGAAAAATGAGGAGACAAAGGGAGATCGGAGAGCTTACGAATTGAGCAACGACATAGAGAGCAAGTAGGCCATGTTCGGACAGCTTGTTGTAGGCAAAGCCCATGATGATGAAGAGGACGGTCAGGATAGCGAATCCTGCGAGTTGAATAGGTTTGCGACCAATGGTATCGACGGTTGCGACTGTGACCCAGTATCCCGGAATGGCACCAGCGAGGACGATGATCAAGTTTCCGATAGCGGTATTGAGGAGCATTTTATAGGTTGTAGGGCCACCTGTGAAACCGATGGCGGTCAAGATCACAGGGTTGTTAAGAGAGAGTCCATAGAACGCGCTGTTGTTCATCAGTGACTCGTTCTGCAAAGGGCGGAGGACAACTTACACATCCAAGAGGAACCATGAGCCAGCCGTGCCGAGAAGGACCTTTCCATTCTTCCACTGCGAGTAGTAGGCGAACAAGTCTCTCCAGGAGGCTTTTGGGACGGTCATCTGATTGGCATTCTGTAGGGCTTGAACCCGCGAGATCTCGTCAGGGTGTCCCTCAGCTCTGCCGTTTATGTATGCCTCGACATCATCTCGAGCCTTCTCAACATCTCTGGCAACATCGAAGGTATAGCGAGGCGTCTCGGGAATAGTCAATCGGTAGTAGAGTGCGATGCATGCAGGGATAGCACCAAATCCGATGAGTACTCGCCACGACTTATCAACGGCCTCACCACAAACCCCGGTGCAGGTTGCGTATGTCTTCCCGGTCAGGAGTGACTCTTTGAACCCGGCTACAACGACCAACATCACGATTGCAGCACTCAATTGACCAAATCCTTGCATGGCAAAGACGGCACCCATCATGGCTCCTCTCCATTTTGTGGTAGCGAATTCTGAAGTAATAATTGAAGACAGGGGATAGTCTCCACCGATTCCTGTAGTCTGTCAGTCCTATCTCAGCCAAACCAGCTGACGTTTGAACTCACCAATTCCCATGATAACACGCCAGAAGATAATAACGCCAACAATACTCATAGACTGCGAATTTGAGCTCAACGCCTGCGCGAGCGTGGCGAAGATGATGACAATGAGTTCCAATCCATACATCTTCTTTCGTCCAACAATATCAGCCATGGCACCGAAGCCGAGTTGTCCGATCACAGTGCCGCCTGATGTAGCAACCTTGATAGCGGTATCCGAGTTCGTTGGCATTTTACCGCCCTTCCAGTATACTATTCCCAACATGGTGGTAAGGAGACCAACGGCGAAAATGTCATAGCTGTCCGTGAAGAAGCCTATGCCTGCGACCACGCATGCCTTGGAGAGAACTTAGCATCTGCATCGTCCAAATCGATTGCCTGCTCTCGAAACAAACTACAAGATGGATAACTTACGCGCACATGGTACCATCCGAAGGGAGCCTTGTCGATCTCGGCGAGAGCAAGACGACGTCGCTCATTGGGATCCTGGATATGGGCAAAGTCGTTGTTGAAGTCTTGTTCACGGTTAGGCTGGCTACTTTCTCGCAGCTAATCGTCGAGGTACTTACTGTGGTAGGCTGCATTGCCACCAGCAGTCTTGTGAAGAACTGGTGGTGGTGCGATAGGCAGATGTTCGGTGCTCCCCATCTTGGCTCGACGCAATGAACGAGTGCTCTGTGCGCTTGGAGTCGATTCTTGCACTGAAGAGTCGAGATTATTTTGAGGACACCCTGGGAAATTGGGTCGAAGGCAAGGAGCAGTATTTACGCTCGACGAAGTCCTCCTGTGCTATTACCATTTTCACGAGCTACTGAAAGACTAACGAACCGTAGCTACGAAGAAGCATTATTTGCCCTGCTGGAACGGAGTCTCGCCGAAAGAAGCAGGTGTTTGTCACCGGAGACGTTCATCCTCGACTACTGTGAGATTGCGACGATGAAAGAGCGAATGGCAGAGTGGAGTAAAGAAACGCAATGCCTAGACCTTTGCGGGGATAAAACGATAAGGAGCCCCTGAGGCTGACGAGGCTGAACTCGAGGCTGCCAAGACTGCAACGAATAAAAAGAGTGCGTCGAAGCACGTGCTATGTTCAAAGCGAAGCAGTGGCTTGATGAGATTTTCAGGGTTTATCAAATTTTGCAGGGGGCCCTGTCGATTCTCGCACGATGCGAAATTAATGAAATGCGCAATTTGGGCGTTCCTCGCATTCCACAGGGTGCAAACAAGCTCAGCACTCGACTCGCTTACGTGGTATCCTCCGATGGCGTGTTGCACCATTGGTGCATTGCCGGTGGTGTGACTAAATCGGGTCTTATGGCGTTTTACTCCCCAGCAAATGATAGATCCGACAGGGAAGGAAGCTGGAGTCACTCATCTGAACCACCGTGCCAATCATCTTGATGAATTGAGATGAATGGCCTCGACCACGTTCTGTATTCGGAAGACAAGAGAGGAGCGCGACTTTGATACAAAATCACCGGCAGAAGGAGTGGTATGAAACGTCGAATGTTTGTTGCCTCTTCGAATGCATTCTCTCATGAGACTCTTTGTGAGTGATTTCCCTCACCTAGTAGTACTCACAGAAAGATTAATCCACCATCCCCCCCAATAAACTGTAATTCCCTGCGCAGACAAAGGGAGGAATACAAAGGGGTTAAACTAGGGTTTCCAGCCAATCAAACACATAAAATTTTCTTGCTTCTTCTAGAAATATAGTCATGTGACTCTATTCTGCCGGCAGTAAAAAGTCGGATTCTCACTACTATCAATACAGCACACAACAACACTACATGCGATGGATATCCAAGTATTGCTTTCTACACTAAAAACACAGCGTATTTATGAGATTCCTGACTCTCAGGATATCTCTACGCGCACGTCTCGAGCCTCTACGCAATTAATACGCCGCAGACCCTTCCAAGACAGTACGCTCCTCCTATGACACGTAGCGATCGAATCCGTATCAAAACAGCTCTCGATTTTAACGTTCCCTTTTATAAAATACGCGCAAAGTACGATTTTACGGACCATCAGATTAGAGCCGCTAGAGACACTCTCCGGTTGACTCCGCAAAAGACTAGGTGTGGAAGGAAACCAAAGATTAATATGCCAAAGCGCCAACAACTCGAACAATGGCTTCTAGGCTCTCCTTCTTGCCGGCATATTGCGTTCAGACACGTCTCCGAAGTTACATCACGAGAGCTTGGACTACAAGAGTGCGGAGAACAGGCTATCCGGACAGCATTCAAGCTCATAGGATATGGCCGACGGATATCTAAAAGAAAGGGATTTTCTAATGATCCAGAGGTTATGGCAGAACGACTAGCCTTTGCGCAAGAAGGCATACAATGGTCCCCAACCCGGCTAATGCAACAGATCTTTTCTGATGAGGTTTGGGCCCATGGCGGAGCACATACGCAGTCTTATATCACTTGTAAAGAGGATGGAAGTGATCGATTTAGCCCTGAGTGTGTACAGCACAAGTACTCGAAGCTCCCAGCTTGGATGTTCCATGACACAATCGTGGGAGGGAAGAAGGGGCCAGCTATATTCTGGGAGAAGGAGTAGGGGAGTATAAATTCGGAGAAGTACGACGCAGTAATCTTGAATAATATTCAAGCTTTCTTGCAACAGAACGAAGGAAGAGGCTATATCTGGATCCAAGATAGTGCCTCAAGCCATAGATCGAAGCTTATACAAGCTACTCTACGCGTACGTGGAATTCCAACGATTCAATGGCCCCGATACTCTCCTGATTTAAATCTTATTGAGCACGTGTGGAACTGGATGAAGAACTATATCCAGCGCCGGTACTACGCTGTTTATTACGATGCGTCAAGGGTCTCAGAAGACAGGCTACGGTAGATAATATGGGAGGCCTGGGAAGTAGTGCTAGATAGCTATATTCAGACCTTATTTAACTCAGGGTGGAGGAGATGTCAAGCTGTGATCGATGCAAGAGGAGGCCTGGGAAGCAGTGCCAGATAGCTATATTCAGACCTTATTTAACTCAGGGTGGAGGAGATGTCAAGCTGTGATCGATGCAAGAGGAGGCCTGGGAAGCAGTGCCAGATAACTATATTCAGACCTTATTTAACGCATGGTGGAGGAGATGTCAAGCTGTGATCGATGTAAGAGGAGGCCCGACGAAATATTGAGCGCTGAATGCGGCAGGCGGTGTACATAGTGGTGTAGAGCTCTCGAAGATTCTATAATTTGACTGGTTAAAACCCTTAGTAATCTCCCCTTGTCTGCCCAGGGAATTACAGTTTATTTACGAGGGAGGGAAGAGGGAGGGGAGGGGATGGTAGGGACTGCAGTCACAAGAATAATCTACTTGATGTCTGAATTGAGGGATCTCGACCTCTGGTTAGAACTTAGAAGTCACCCTCCAGAGCACGTGGGTCCCGTCCTCGCCTCTTTGAGTCCTCGGCGGCTGCAGTTTCCCTCTATACATTGACTCCGCTCGTACGGGATGCGTTAAGCGTTGCCATTAAAATCCCCATGTGAGTCGACTACTGCTGTATCAGAGTCCCAGTGCCAAGCATGTAGAGTCCAGTTCAATTCCTTCCGCCAGAACAAACCATGGCCGAGATCTCCATCAGTACAAAATCCACCAGTTCTTTGCATTCTCTGACCAAAGACAACTTTGCCAAATCTTGAATGCACAATAGCCATAGAGCACATTACGCATGGCTCATGAGTACAGTACATCTCCAGATTGTGACAAAGATATCCATCGTTTCCGTCGGAGGGCCGACAGCACTCTTTCTCGAGCGTTCCATTGGGATGGTCCTGGAATATGCCTTCCTCTGCCTTCCCTTCCGCCTCTTGTTCGGGCTCTTCCTTGAGCTTCAATCCCTCTGCAACCATGCCAATCGCTCGAAGTGCTGCATGAGCAGTGACGTTTCCAGAGCCAGTTGGGGGCCAATCTAACCACCTGGCATCGCCAGCAACAGCAACAGGTCGTGTGATGCCATTTCGTCTCTCGATAACCACGACACCAACCTCCTCTCCAGAGCCCGTTCTACTTGCCTCGCGAGCTACCTCCGTAGCCAAGTTCATCCACTTCTCAGCATCCTCTCGAATCTCCTCTTCCGCCTTTAATAACAGATGTGGATGAGGGCCAAACGAATGGTTCTTATTGTATGTCGTGCGCCAGTATTTCGAGGTCCAGAGAGTGGCTTGCTCTTGAGAGGTTGGCGCGAGCAGAGGGACTGGAATTGTCTGGACTAGGACCGTATCAAGGATAGAGGAGAGCGCATCAATCAGGTCTTGTTCAGATATCGCATTCGTAGAGCCAACGATGAAGTATTTCGAACTATTTTGGAGCAGCGGGGAACCTGGGGGCTGTGTCGTTGATATAGAGGTTCGAATAGGCTCAGGAAGCTCGGCATACTTGGCAAATCTGCTAAGGTGTTGTAGGTTCAGGCCCCCATCGTTGGGCACAAGCTTTCCAGCCAAGCTGCCAGGAGATTAATTAGCTAGACTTTTATAGGATTCTAGACTGATGGGGACTCACCTCAAAGCCACACTGGCCTTCTGTGGTGGAGAAACCGCAGCAATGTAGACATTGACGACGGCTTCTCGAGCCGATACCTCCAAGGTCGTCTTCAAGGGCACAAGGCGACCTGCGGCTTCTCTAACGGTCGAATTTGAGCCAGCATCTTCTAGGGTATGCTGACCAATGCTCTTGCTGTTCATTTCATTGCGTTTGTAGCCTTGGCCTCGTGCTTCATTCAGCCCTACGCTCGTCGACCTGTCTTTTCATGCCGCGTTCAAGTTGTGTGGGAAAATTGAGTGAGGGAAATTGGTGTCTCACAAGAAGAATTGTTGCGGGAGCAGGGAACTGCAAGATATGGCGACCGTTGTTTGAAGCTTTCAGGAATGATAGAGAATTTCTTTCCTTTCCACTTGGCCTTTATCGCAATCACCACGTGCCTGAACCCTAATTTGACCCATATTACGTGAAGATATTTGATCGGCTTCAGGGACACAAGAGATCTCCTGAAATCAAAGGCAATCACTGACAGTGTTCACCTCAGGTATGAAGCCTAAATCTGAGGTGGAATGGTATGAAGTCAAAAGCTTTCACGGTCTCGCTGCAAATGTCACAAAGGTTATGAACTTTTCCTCATTGAATTCTAGATACAAGTGTTGGCTGCGAAAGTTCCCGCCCCCAGAGAGATCATGTCCGAAAAGAAAGTATCGATATTTCACATGAGTGCCCAGATATGATCCCGCGCATCACAGAAGATGCAACCCTTAGAAGGACTTATCACCAAATGTGACCCAGTTTCCAAATCGACCAGATACAAATTGCATCCCCATATGGGTCAGCTCTTGTGTATTGAGTATCAACGACTAGGCTTGAGAAAATTGACCACGGGTGGTGAAGAAGAAGAGTATGGCAGGATGTGTAGACACAAGATCTCTGCTCACTGTACGAAATGAAATCCCGAAGAATATGCCGAGAATGAAATCCGCCGAAATGAAAAGAAAACAGGGAAAGTAGAATCTATGTCAGGCATTCGGGTACAGGTACAAGTCGAGCTGCGCAAACGCTCGTAATGTACCTTGCGCTGAGAGAATTGGCCGTGTCGAATCGTGGAATCTTTTGTGATCGAGCTCCTATGGTACAAAGAGCAGCAGCGAAAGGTTCAATGCCGAGCTCAGGATGCTGAGATCGAATGCAAAAGAAAAGGCCTGTACTGATAAGCCCCTCCGGATGCTAGTGTAACAACTGCCGTGAAAATCGTATTGAAAACAGTTTTCGAGTTTGCGAACTCTCCTACTCAAGCCGGAATCTTCAAGAGACTCAGCTATGAGAGTTTGAGAAAGTTGACCGCAATTCCGAAGGCTAGAAAATGGAGAATCATTCCTCGTACCGTTACAAGCGTAAAGATCGTATCGTCATAGCGAGGTGCCGGGCTGGCTTAGAGCCAATTGCCAGCTCCTGCCTGACCAGCGCCTCTGCCGTAGGTATACGGAAAGGATTGCTGAGGGGTACTGGAGGTCAAGCTTTGGTTTGATGAGAAGCCGCCGCCTGGGAGAGGCGCTGGGCGAGTGGATGAAAGTGGGAGACCATTTGCGGGACCGCTACCTGGAATATAACCGTTGGTGTATGCGCTGACGGGGCTTACAAAAGTGCCGGCTGAGACGTTGGAGGTGCCGCGGGTATGGCGAACAGGGTTTTGGCTTGGCTCAACAACCTCGTTGGGGGTTTGTTGACCGCTGGAGGGACCGCTGCGACTTTCGTTGCCTTGAATCTTGGCCTGAATGCGACGTCCATAGGGGGTTGTGCGGATTGCTGGGAGATGAGGTCGGATTGCATCGATCAGGCGATTCTTCATAGCCGGGTTGGCATAATCCAGGGCTGTCTGAATGACATAATTGGCGAAGGAGTCTCGGAGAAGGCGGTCGAGCTCGCTTGGTTGCAGCATCTCCTCAATCAACATATCTTTTGAAGGCTCCTGGGCGCAGCGAAGACACTTCTCAATGACGTTTGAGCTGAACTTCTGCTTCGAAAGTTGACCAACACGTCCTTGAAACATGGCAACTAAGGGTTCAGTGAATATTGGCTCTCCAAGATCGAGAATGTATTGCACAACGTAGTTGCCGAAGGGATCTTGGACCAAAACATAGGCGTTGTTGGAAATTTGTCGAATCAACCAAGCCTTCTGATCGCCAGAAGCGTGGTCAATGCATCTCTGGAGGACACAGCAGCCATGGCGGTGGGTGCCAACTTCAACACAGTGGGTTCCAACAGCATCAAAAATGAACTGAGCATCAGTGGGAGTCAGTTTGTTCAAGCACTTCTGAATGACGTGGTTTCCGTTGAGGTCTTGGATAAGCTCCACAACTCGGTATCGGAGAGCGTTGATGATGGTCTGGATCTGACCTGGTGTAGAGATGAACTCAATCATCTTCTGCAGTGCACGAGTTCCATGCTGGTTGAGAGCAATGCGAACCAAGTCATGAGATGCGTTCTCGATCAGAACAGTGCGTTCGTCGTCATTGCAATACTCCAGCAATTTCTGGCAGAGATAGTTGCCAAATGGATCTGTCATGAGCTCGATGACGTGTTGATTTGTCTCTAGCCAAATCATATGGACCTGATCTGGGTTGCGATCTTCCAATTTCTTTTGGAGGTAGCGGCAGCCATGTTGATCCTTGCAAAGAGCGTAGATTTCACCACCAAGCTGCTCAAGGGGCATATTGGCAAATCGGTTCATTGCTAAAAGGGCTTGATTAGAAAGATTGCACCAATTTGGGAAGAAAGCGACATACCTTCGCCATCGTTTTGACGACGTTGTTGAATGACTCGAGCTTGGCTATCACGGACTCCAGTTTGAGGATATAAGTTGCCGTAGTTGACGTACGGGTTGTGAGGAGAATACATCTGCTGGCCAACTCCCATGTTCTGCATGCCCATAGTCATCAACTGCACATTGTAGTTGTTGTAGTAAGCACCGGAGTATGGCTGCTGAGTCGTGGGAGATGTCATGGCAGCTGGAATCTGACTCTGAGACATTCCCTGAGTCAAAGAAGGACCAAATGGAGGAGCACTGGCTTGAAGAGCAGATTGAATCGACTGGTATCCGCCATTCTGGGCCTCACGCAACGTAGCAGCATCACCAGTAGACATCTCACGGCTGAGTCGGTTGTTCATGGCGTTAGGAGGAATGCGGCCTAAGCTGGCGTTATGATTATGGAGGTGTTGTTGAGCGTGAGAGTTGGGAGTTGGGTTGGCACTACCGTTGGTGGTTGTTCTCATGGTCGGAACGTCGTTCGCAGAATAGGATGACTGCAGCTTCGGCGGGGTAGCTTGCAGATGCTTTGATGGCGATGTGACTTGTGCAGGAGAATCTTGACCATCAAAGAACTTCAGATCCAATGAATGGCGGTAAGAAGGGCGCACACTGATAGGGGAATCAGGACCGTTGGATTGAGAAGTCGATGATGAGCCATTTGCAAGAGTATTCAATGTCATGTTTGCTTGGGACTGAGACTGAGACGGGCGATGGCGTGCAAACGACGAGCCCCAACCATTTCCATGGGCATCAGGTCCAGGAGACTGAGACAGTGCCAAATCCAAGGCTGCAGAAGATGCGGAAAGCTGCATGTGGCGGTCAGTAATGAACTTCAGCCAAGATTCAATGTACTAACCAAGCCAGGATACTCATCACGACGGACCAAGATCGGGAACTTGTCATCGGTGGCGTTCATCTGCAGATAGTTCTTGACATCCGGAGAAGTGGCACCCTCTTCCTCGCCGAAGAGGAATCGGGCAGTGTTGGTCTGATCAAGTGAGAGCATCTCGTGCATACCGTTACGGGATCTCGTAACAGGCATTGAGTATCTGTTGAGACTATCGGAGATGTCAGTGAGAGGTTGTTGAATAAGGTGACGATTTCAAATCTGATCAAAGAGTGCAAAGAAATTTGATGTCGAAGAAGAAGCTCGTGCTCGAAAGTTAAAACGAAAATGAAGGGTGGTTAAGCGATAGATCGCCGCTAAGGGGAAGCTATTGTGTACAAGCTATTGTTATGTGGGTGGTTGGTTGACAAAGAGCGAGGTTGAAGAAAGTAAGTGATATGCTAGCTAGCTCTCAACTACAAGAGTGAATTCAAGAGCTGAATTGTTTCCCATAGTGACAATTATGTTGGGAAATAGCTGTGCTGTACGGTATGCAAAGCCAAGTGATTCACGTAACTCGACGCCTGAGAACAAAGTGAACTCGTGAAGGAAGCTGTGCAATTATGTGAAGGCAAAGCGAAGGAATAATAGCTGACCAAATTGCAGAACCTTGCCAGCTTTTTGAAGGCTTGGAAGAGCCTTGAAGAGCCTTGAATGCAATGCAGCTCTTTCAATAAGCTATTTCAGAGGGGTTGATGTCCAAAAAAGTGGTAAAGAGCGGAGATAGAAGTTCGGGAGAAAAGTAAGCGGAGGCACTAGCCTCAAGTTTCCTTGTGAAGGCCACATGGACCCACTAAGAAGGGAGAGCTCGGGTATCAAGGTGAAATTTATTGGGAGTAAATCGGGGAAGTCAAAAAATGCTCAACGCATGCGAGAAGCGCGTTTTAAGAAGAGAATCGTAAAACGTACGCATTTGTAGATCTGTGGCTTGTTGGGTCTTGTCTAACAGCTTCCTCCTTCTCGTCTTCGTCGCTATTGCGTCGTGAACCTGGGACAGACTTTGAAGGGAGTTTGTCATCCATCATGAGTCGAGACTGTATGATACCGGATTGTGGAGATGTAAGTTGAGAACCTGATCGACCTGGTCGATTGAAAAGACCTGGCGGAGATGTAAGGCTTGAGGTAGAGTATCGATTAGGACGTGAGAAGACCGAAGGGAAACCTGAGTTCGTTTCTCGATATTCGGGGGGAGTTGTGGGTTCTGACTGGTGACCTGCTGTGGAGTTGTTGTTTCGACCGAGGTCTTCTTGCATCTGCGCTAGCTCTTGTTCTTCTTTGCGTTGCTGCAGGTCCAACAATTGCATCTCAGCCTCGAACCGCCGTTTTTGTTCTCGAAGTCGTTCGTACTCGAGCTTTTTCTTCTCCAGCTGTAGGTTTGTAAGTTATTGTTCAAGAGTGAGCCGCTTTCAGCAACCTTGCAATCTGCAAGTTCGCTGGCGTTTATGAGGTAACTGAATTGGCTTTGCAAGTGTGGGGTTGAAGAAGTTGTTTTGGGAAGTATGTGGAGGAGTTCTTACGAGTTGGACTTTGTGGTACGTCTGCGAATGACAAATCAGTATTGTATTCTGATTAGAAATTCTTCAATGGAAATAACTGGGGATAAATGGAAGTAATTGAGAAGCAATTCTTGTGGGTGGGGACAATAGGAGGAGGCATTGTGGTGTAGGCAATAAATAAGCGTACCGACGGCCCATATTCCTGGGAATCTTGACCAGCACGCTGGCTCGCAAGAGATTGAATCGTAGGCACTCTTCCAGCTCCTTCAGTGAATCTCCTTGTCAAACCACCCCGCCCATTTTCTTGTGAATTTAATGGCTGCTGTATTCGAGTGCTTCGTGGAGGACTAACGACGCCGAGCAGGGAGGAATCGTTCCGTGGTGATTGCTGGCTTCGAAAGCGCAGCTCGTCCATTCTATCATTCGTGCTATTTGTATATGCCATATTGTATAACTATAACGCTATTGGCAGTTAGAAACATCCTGTAAGTCTAGCACAGTTCGCTGAAGAAGGGGAATTCAAGGTGGGGTTTCCTGTGCGATCTGGGCGCATCTGCAGCCTAAAATCGTACACTGGCTCGAGGAATAGAGGTACCTGCAAAATATTGAAATCCAACAATGTCACGCAACTGCCTGGCCCAGGCGCGACAACCAAAAAACTGTCGTATCCAGTCCGTCTTGTGGGTGAAGAACCTCGACAAAAGGTCCCAAAGACTCTGAGGACGTTGAACCCCTGTCTCCTAGTTGCGGCTAGCGTCAATTTTGGCCACGCAGTAAAGCTGCCACCCAACCAGTATTTGTAAAAAGACCAGAACACCCAGATTGGAAAAATACAAGTACAAATTCACATTCATAATAGTACACAGTTTGGTGATGAAGGAGGGGTTGAAGACAACTCATCGAAGAGCTGGTGGGTATCACTTGGGACTGCTTATTTTACTGGCTATGTTACACACCCTACCGTACCCTACAGGTGGCATAGGCGTTGGCAGATATCTCTATTGCTCCTCCCGACATACAGTTCGTGCAATCAGCCGATAGAAGCGCAGGAAAACCCGTCTCATGTTCTCGAGTGCGTCGAGGCACGCTTTTCTAGACCTAAATCCTCCCTCCGAGAGAAGTTCGCCGCAGGAGCAGCAAGAATAAAATGGACCCTGAGTCGTAGGAGCCGCTGTATGGTCAAATAGCGAGCAGGGATGTAGCCGCTTCCAATCATTCCAGGGGAAGCTGGCCTCATCGAAGGGGGAGCCTTGCGTAAGAAGGATCGGAGTGCCGTTCTCGACCGACGGTGAGCGCGAGGCGAAATGTTGCGATTTGCGATTGATCAATTTTCTTCCACCCCCAGCAGAGTCACAGGGCAGCAGCTAATCTGATCGTGAGAAGATATTAAAATATTGGCGGGGCTGGGAAAGCCCCAGCTCTGAAACACTCAATTCGACGTGGAGGTTTGTCCGTACCCAGCCCCATGATCTAGCCCGAAGTTCGCAACATCAATTGTATCGAAAGTCGGGAGCCATTATTTTGCACTGCAATCTCTAACTTCACATTTTGACTACTGAGATCTGGGAGTTGTGGTGGCGAGGGGCAAAAGAGGGTCTCGAGTTCGTTGATCACTCCCTGGAGACGGACAAGATCTCCCAAATTCAGAAATCCGAACACGAAGTCCCCATAACGTGATCCGTATATAATCGATAATCCAAGATTACTCCGGCAAAGTTCATCCGATCAATCTTACCTTTCTCTTCGAGCCGTCGAGGTGAACTCTCTGTGCGAGTACCTTTAAGGGGCTGCAATCGTGCAACCTCGGGGCTATTCCAAGAACTATTCCCCCGCCAAATGGCGATGTGAGTCAGGATGCCTCGTGCTTTAATGCCACCCGCAGAGAGAGAAGTTTTCCTTCGAATCATACTGCAAGAAGCAGTGGATTCCTTTGTTCGTAGCGGCCGCAAAGGAAATTCATGGAAAGAAGCGGTGAGACGGCGAGAGAAGCCTTGCCTTGACCGCCAGCGGCGAACGTTTTGTTCGGTTCGTGGAAAGGCTGACGAATCAAATCGTAGAAGGCTTTTTATTCTGCCCGACTTTGATTTCTGCAAATCTCAAACAGTCAATTTACAGCGCACATTATCACTGAGAGATGGAAAGGAAGCAATCGGAATCCAAGCACTCTGAGCTTTGTGGGGCTAGCTTTAAACTACCACAGGGGAAAAATGAACCCTGTCAAAGAACTCCTCTTTCCAATTCATCAATGCCAAAGCGGTGACGAAAGGAGGCTGTAAATCAAACACAGCAAACAAAAGGTTCCTGCAGGTTCGCTCGAAGAGGAAACCAACAATCTTTGCTACAGGAGCAGCATCCACAAGCTGCACAGTTAAAAATGTCTTACACCTGAACTAGAAGTAACTTCATACTAACAGTCTTCCTTTATACTTCTCGAATTTTGCCTAAATCATTTTTGGTCGTCGTGATGATGATATCAAGACCCCTGTATGGTATCCAATCACAGAGGCAGGAAGCGGATAAACTTTAGCGCGGGGTCATCGGTACGCAACCTTAATTTTTATGTCCACTGAAAACAGTCATCCGAGATTCGAGCTCCTTAAGACAAAGATGCCTCCTAAGAAGAAAGCTGGAGGTCCAGTTGAGGTTGCGGGTGCGAAGCCTGCTCCTCGAAAGAATGTAGGCATAATGATATGCCCTGTGAAATTGAAGACTTGCTGATCTCACAGGCCGGAGAGTCCGCGAAGGAACCACCAGCAGATGAAGCTTCGAAGCGTAAACGTACGAGAACAAAACCTGCCATTAAAGTCGAGCCGGACACAACGAAGGATGATGATGTATGCTACACAGTCTGCCATATACTCTGCTGTCCTAACGTCGCTACAGGGTTTTGCTGCGTTACTCGAACCCTTTTACGGTGGAAAAAGCTTGACGGATCCCATCAACACAGCTAAGGTGCGCGAGCTTGTTTCACTCTCCAGCGACTTTCCTGACATATAGCAGGATAAATGGAATCTTCTGCCGGCATTCCTCAAGGTCAAGGGCCTGGTCAAACAACACATTGACTCGTTCAATTTCTTCGTCGAGACCGAGATCAAGCATATCGTCCAAGCAAACAACCGGGTGACAAGCGATGTAGACAGTGGATTCTATCTAGAGTTAGTCTTCCACCTGAAATGCTAACTGAGTTCTATTCTGACTTGGTATCTAGATACACAGATATCAAAATTGGAAAACCCCAGCGCGCCGAATACGAAGACCGAAAGCCTCTTAACGAAGTCACACCAAACGAATGTCGTCTGCGGGACATGACCTATGCTGCGCCAATAAAAGTCGACTTCAGATATATCCGTGGGAAGAAGTTGGTAAAGAGAGAAAATGTTGTCATCGGAAGAATGCCAATCATGCTGCGAAGCTCCAGATGTCATCTGGCTGGGAAGAATGACAAGGAGATGGCTCGAATGAACGAATGTGCCCTCGATCCAGGTGGATATTTCGTTGTCAATGGCACAGAAAAGGTCATCCTGGTACAGGAACAGTTGAGCAAGAACAGAGTCATTGTCGAAGCCGACCCTAAGAAAGGCATTGTTTCTGCTTCAGTCACCAGGTTTGTCCTCCATGCTCGACCTCCTTTGATAGAATTCTGACTCGTTTCAGTTCCACGCATGAACGGAAATCGAAGAGTTACGTCTTGTTGAAGAAGGAACGAATCCAGCTTCAGCATAACATTCTCCAAGAGCCCATTCCAATTGTGATTATTCTCAAAGCTATGGGCATACAGTCGGATCACGACATGTTACTGTTGGTAGCTGGTACGGACAGCACATATCAAGATTCGTTCTCAGTAAACTTTGAAGAGGCCACGAAGCTTGGGGTCTTGTCTCAGCATCAGGCTCTGGAGTACATTGGACAACGAGTGAAGATGGGTGGCAGAAACAAGAACCAGGGTGCCCCGCAGCGTCGAAATAACATTGGAGATGGGCTTGAGGCGCTTGCCAATATCATAATCACCCATGTACCAGTGACTGGAATGGACTTTCGCCCAAAGGCCCTCTATGTCTGCTTCATGGTCCGCCGAGTCCTAATGGCAATGCACGACCCCAAGCTTGTCGATGACCGAGATTATGTCGGCAACAAACGTCTTGAACTTGCAGGCACACTCATGTCCCTACTATTTGAAGATCTGTTCAAGAAATTCAATTCCGATTTGAAGATGAATATCGACAAGGTCTTGAAAAAGCCCCTTCGGACTATGGAGTTTGATGCATACAACCATATGACATCCCATGGAAACTACATTACAATTGGAATGAACCGGGCCATCTCGACAGGAAACTGGAATCTTAAACGATTCAAGATGGACCGAGCAGGTGTGACCCACGTTCTCAGCAGATTGAGCTACATCAGTGCTCTCGGAATGATGACCCGCATCAGCAGTCAATTCGAGAAGACCAGAAAAGTCAGTGGACCTCGTGCTCTGCAGCCATCTCAGTTTGGTATGCTGTGCCCTTCCGATACGCCAGAGGGAGAGGCTTGCGGTTTGGTAAAGAATCTGGCCTTGATGACCCACATCACAACTCACGACGATGAGGAGCCTGTTTCGAAATTGGCGACAGTCCTCGGTGCTGAGGATATTGTCCACATGAGTGGAAAGGAGATTTACGAAGATGGCGCATACATCGTCTTCGTCAATGGTACACCAATTGCACTGACGAGACAGCCCAAAGTTTTCTTGAATTCCTTCCGAAAGTGCAGACGCATGGGAAGAGTCTCGGGATATATTAGCATCTACATCAATCACCACACAAACGCTGTACATATTGCGACTGATGAAGGACGAATCTGTCGACCACTCATTGTTGTCGAGAACCAAAAGCCGAAGGTCGCCAAACGACATCTCGAAGCTCTCCGCAGAGGTACAATGGACTTTGATGACTTCTTGTACAGAGGTATTGTCGAATACGTTGATGTCAACGAAGAAAATGACTCGAACATAGCCATATACGAAACCGAAATCAATGAAACCACCACCCATCTCGAAATCGAACCTTTTACCATCTTAGGAGCAGTCGCTGGCCTGATTCCGTATCCGCATCACAACCAATCTCCACGAAACACCTACCAATGTGCTATGGGTAAGCAAGCTATCGGCGCTATCGCATATAATCAGTTTTCACGAATAGATACCTTGCTATATCTCATGGTTTACCCTCAACAACCCATGGTCAAGACTCGAACCATTGAACTCATAAAGTATGACAAACTTCCGGCTGGCCAAAATGCGACAGTGGCAGTCATGTCATATTCCGGCTACGATATCGAAGATGCTCTTGTACTTAACAAGGCTTCTTGCGATCGAGGCTTCGGACGCTGTCAAGTTCTCCGAAAATACTCAACTCAACTGCGAAAATACCCCAACAGGTCTGCGGATCGTGTTGGTGACCGAATCATGGATGATAAAGACCCCAAAAAGCCCATCCACAAGCACGCCATCCTGTCATACGACGGTCTGGCTATGGTTGGTGAGCAAGTATCGATGGGCCAAGTCTACATCCACAAGGAAGTCCCCCTGAACACCACATCCACCGGCATTGGCTCAGATTACGGTACAAATGAACACAAGCCAGCGCCCATGACCTACCGCCTTGCCGACCCAAGCTACATCGACAAAGTCATGGTCTCCCAAACCGAAAACGACCACATGATCATCAAAGTCCAAACCCGCCAGACCCGTCGTCCCGAGCTCGGCGACAAGTTCTCCTCTCGCCACGGTCAAAAAGGAGTCGTCGGCATCATCGTAAACCAAGAAGACATGCCCTTCGCAGATTCCGGAGTCTGTCCCGACATCATCATGAACCCCCACGGTTTCCCGTCTCGTATGACAGTCGGCAAGATGCTTGAGCTGCTCTCCGGAAAAGCAGGCGTCTTGAACGGAACCCTAGAGTACGGTACTGCGTTCGGAGGTAGCAATGTCGATGATATGGGGGATATCCTTATCAAGCACGGCTTCAGCTACTCAGGAAAAGACTTCGTGACCAGCGGCATCACTGGCGAGTCCTTGCCGGCATATATCTTCTTCGGCCCCATCTACTACCAGAAACTCAAGCACATGGTTCAAGACAAGATGCATTCTCGATCTCGGGGTCCTCGCGCCATTCTTACTCGCCAACCCACTGAAGGTCGTTCCCGAGACGGAGGTTTGCGATTAGGAGAAATGGAGCGCGATTGTCTCATTGCTTATGGAGCAAGTCAGTTGTTGCTAGAGCGATTGATGTTGAGCAGTGATGCGCATCAAGTTGATATTTGCGAGACGTGTGGACTGATGGGCTATCAGGGATGGTGCCAGACGTGTAAGAGCACGAGAGGTGTGACACGCATGACCATGCCATATGCGGCGAAGTTGCTGGTGCAGGAGTTGTTGAGTATGAATGTTCTCGTACGGCTAAAGCTCGAGGACGAGTTTCCGCATGGTGGGAGAAAGTAATGGGAGATAGGGATGAGATATGACACGGATTGATGGCTGGGTAGCGTACTCAGAGAGATCTAGATGCATTGTGCGGAGTTCGTTTTGGAGCATGGACGGTGCATAGCCTTGGCGTATAAATTCGATACCAAATTCATGAACAGAGTGTTTCTTGTGATTTCTCTTGACTGTCACATGTCTAGCGTCATTGCCACGGTTTGATTTTACACTTGAGAAACGCACTCAATCTTTCAGATTGATTGAGCGATTGAAGTCAGCTTCTCCAGAGCACCAGCTCGGCTACTCTCTTAAATTTGACAACTCGAGTCGATGGCTTTCAGGCGAGAGTACTCAAATCAAACCATTAATTAGACAACTGAGATAGAGCAGTCTCATCCGAGACTGCTTCAAGACTGAAATGATGATTAATTCATAGCTTAGTTTCATCAGTCTCGCAGGCAATCAGACGGTAACCCCTTTGAAAGGGGTTCAGACGAATATCCACCACGATGCCATTTCTACACACAGATAGGAGCTCCGTTTCCATCACATCAATTCGTTTTGTCATAAGCAAATTTATATGCAATGCAACGTCTTTATTTAGCCCAGCTTATCTCCAGAGTCGAAATCCTGTCGCAAAATCAGAGTGAGTCTATACAACATGCCAGTTTTGTCCAATCCCAAGATTTGGCAACACTATATATTGTGCGTCCGCATCTGATGTTTCCTGTGTTTCTTGAATATCTGAAAACGAGGCAAAATCTCGTAATCAAACTTCTGCGTAGGCTCAAAATCCAGGTCAACGCCATCTCGCAGCAGCTCATTCTGCGTCGACAACGAGAGCCGAGAGAAATCGAGATCTAGACTCATATTCTTCGCATGCAATGACGTATCTGAGTTCTTGACTGCCGGCAAACAGGGAAGCTTCAGCTGTTCCTTCTGGCTCTGGACCTCATACCGTTGCTTGGCTTGCCATTCAGGTAGCAAGGGTAAGGTGCCATTGTTATCTTCGTGAGCTTCGTAACGGAACAGTAATGTCTCCGCATAGTTAGGACCTTGAACGGCTCCTATCCCGCGATCTGGGTGCATTTTGAGTTGGCCTTCGTCCAAGTAAAACTGAGCCATGTCCCGCGCAGTCGGCTCATTCTCATCGGCTTCGAGTCTAAAGCCAGCGGGAGGTGGCGGCTCAGGGTGGGGAATAATGACTTTCGGCGTTCTGATGGGAACGCCAGAGCCGCTAGGGGTATTCGCTGGTCCTGATTCACCAGCGCCTCTCGCAGGCTGGGGAGGTATGACCATGGGCATTTTGGCTAGGGCGCCAGAGCCGCGATGGGTTTTCGTGGGTCCAGAATTATCGTCTGAATTGTCATCGATCTCAAGCAAATGTACTTTGCCGGTTGCATCGCCTATCAGCAATTTCGAAAAGTTCTTTGAAAAGGCCCCGGCGGAAATGCCACCAGAGACTGACAAGACGGTACGGACAAAGGCATGACCTTTAGGCTTTCGGATATCCCATGCTTTGACGTTGCCATCTGACGACCCAGTGTAAAAGCGATCGGCGGTTTTGCCCCAAGATGCAAACTTGACCCCACTGTCTGCAATTTCTCGAGGCTGGTCGTGAATCGGATTGTCAAGAGATTCTACTCCAAATTAGTATACCCTCCAGAAAGATTAGGGAGGAAATGTCTCTTACCACCGTGGCCAAGGGTGTGAATCGGACGATCCCCTTGAGCAGTATCCCACACGTAGGTATTGCCGTCTGTGCAGCTGGCTGTGACGTAGCACTGAATGCTACTGTTAGGCCTTGGGAACATTAGCTGGATGCGAGAAAAGGCACGTCTCGGGAGGACTTACATAATTGTGAGCTCATTAATATCAAAGGCCGGGCAATCAAGTGCCTTAATGTGTATGAACGAGCCAAACTCGTTCTGGGCGAAGAGACGAATCTGGGTTCTAGTCTCAGGCTCGAAGACGCCACAGGGTGATGTTGCTGCTAGGAAACAAGGCTGAGTCGGATGCCACATGACCTCAAAAACATTCTGAGTCCGCGCTGACGAAATGGGTACTCGGTCACCAGTTTCAACATTCCAAAGACATAGCTCGCCGCTATTCTTCTTCTCATCGGGGATGTCGATCTCGTGAGCCGTCACACTGCGCGGCGAGTAGCCCACGAGCAAGAAGTTTGCTACCCCGGGGGCCTTTCCCCATTGGATTGTGGCAGGAAAGTAAGCCCAGGTGTCCCTCCGCACTTCCTGCGCTTGTTCCAGAGCTTTTTCTCCACAATAAGTATCGTAAGGCGTATCAGTAATATTTTCTTCGTCGAAATTGTAGACTCGAATTGCATCACTGGAGACATCTGAAGCAGTTGCAACTCGCTCATGGTGATTCGAGGTGACGACAAAATTGACTTTGCCAGAGTGATCCCACGTCCCGCAGAGGTCCATTGACGATCCATCTTCAGAGACCTTCCACACCTTCACAGTGTCGTCAAAGCTTGCAGTGAAAGTAAATCCACTGATCTCGCTATGTGACGTAGAGACCACGGACGTATACAGCCATGGATCTTGAGTTTGCCGCATGGATTCCAAAGCATTCTCTGCATTCTCTGCTTTACCAATGACTGGGCGGACGATTCGATGGTCTGCGACGGCTCTCAAAGTATCCAACGAGGAGGAGCCAACAACCAAGTTGCCAGGCTTATTGTACTGCATGTTGTGAAAGTCTGAATGCGCTGTCGCACCGCAGACAAAAGTGCCTTCGCCTGTCCAATTGACTGTCGAGATATCGCCGCAACAGTCTGTCCACTCGCTTTTACGGACCAGAGTATCTTCAAGATAGCTTGTAATCTCGACCTTGAAAGATTGTTGACCACGACGGACCCTAACGGGCGCCAAACCATAAACTTCGCGTTGCCGAAGGAGAGATGAGATTGGTGGCTTTGCTGGGGTCTTCCTACGGTGTGGTGTCGACTCAATTCGGGTGACGGAAGGCACACTAGCAATCTTGCCTTCAACTGCATCATGCAAAAAGGCTTTGATAGCAGCTGCTTCGCGCTTTTGTAGAAGAATTCGGCCCAGTTCCTTCCCAGGCAAGTTCACTACCCTTTGGAAGATAGAGATAATGGCTGGGATGACGCCTTCTTGGCCACTCATAAGTGCGATGATCTGGCTTCTTAGATCAGAACTTAGAGGGAGCGTAACTTTCCTGGCTGCCCGAATGACTTTGCAGAGGAATTCAAGCTCTTCCAAGCACAAATCGACATGAAAGACGGACTGTTGTAACAAGTCTTGGTCTGCTCTTGTCAGAAACCTTCCGGGGTACTTGTCGGATATTTCACAACCACGTCGAATGTTCTCCCGGTCCCTGAAACTCAAGTAGGGACGATGAGCCTTTTTGTCACCTCCTGCAAGCCTCAAAGACTGGATTTCGCAAAGAGAGCTGATGACAGGCTTCTGTGCTTGCAGATTTGACTTTTGCTTCAGCTTTTGTGCTAGCCCCGGATGATCAGTGTTCATATATTGCATCGTCTCGAGCTTTGAATGTCTCGAACTCCGTAACTGGCGTGGAGATCGTCCCTTTGCCGCCTTGTTGGGAGTGTTTGTTTCATCATGACTGTCAAGATCCATGACACTCGTTCCGTCATTTGCATCATTGCTGAAAGAGGTGGTCGGAGACGAAGAATAGTGCCGATATATTCGGTTGTTGGATTCCGAAGTATTCACTGGCCGCTCAGATGGAGGTTCAAAGACTTCTTCCTCATTCTCGGAGCAACTCGAAGGGGTCATGAGTTTCTCGTTCCTATTACTCCCTCGGCTAGCCGTTGGCATGACTTCAAAGTCGGCAGGGTCGTCAGTGCTATCCTCGTCCTTCACCGATCCTCTAGACTCCAATCCATTGCCATTCAAGATCTCTAAAGCATACTTATCAACATAAGATTGGGCTCTGATGGATAGGTTTCTTTCGTAGTCTGCAGACAACTTCCACTCATTCGCCTTGAAATTCTCAATGAAACTGCTATCCTCTACTAGCTTTGCTGTAGTCTAAAAAATGGTCAGCCTATTAATACAAAAGCGCATGAGAGTGACAGGCACGAAGGAACGAAGGCAACATGGGTAAACTTGCAGGTAGAAACGAGCAGCTGAGACATCGATGACCCGTTTCATGTGGCGCACGGCTCCTTCTCCTGCCAGGACAAATTTATTTGCAGAAACAAGAACAAGAAAGATAAACGCTCGATCTTACCTTTGCTCCTATATTATGGCGGTCGTCGTGGTTTAGGCTTGAGCGGTATTTTTCAACGGCAGGCCTGATATGCTTGAAGACCTGACTGCGAAGAACATGGATCAGAGGCTCCTTCTGGTCTTTGAGTACAACACTGGCGGCGCGGTGAAACAAATACTGTGGCTTCTGGATACGACCATTCAAGGAGATTCTCGACTTGTCGGCTTGAAGTCGTGCAGCCACCGAAACTCTATGTCTAGCAACGGGGACAATCTTAGACTGTGCATTGGGAGATACTCGTCGAGTTTTGGATGCTGAAGCTGGAGCCGGAGCCGGAACGCTGTTTCCATCTTGCGTCGAAAGAGTAGAGGATGGTGTAGCAATGCGCATGCAGCCTTCCGCGAGTTTTCTTGATACGTTTACTAGAGTTTCTCCAAGTCCCCATACTCCATAGCTGGCCGGAGGAATGGTCACTCCCGGTGCAGAAGGATGTATGCGTTCGGATTTGGCTGCTGGGACGTCTTTCCGGATTTGTGCCGAAACAACACGAGATGGTGCTGCAATGTGTGATCCCTGCGAGGCCATTCCGCCATATGTTTTTCGTCGCTTTGCACCATTTTCTTCGACTGAGATGCGACGATCTGCCGCCGTAATCATGGTCCTTGGAGAAGACTGGTCTGTAGATCTGCGGCCTATGGCAATCCCGTTCGTGTTTGGTTGCGGTCCGGGTGCAAGGCTGCTGACTCCGACAGACTGCGCGTATATAGGAAAAGCAGGCCCATGATTGCTATTGTGCTGTTGTCCCTCAGGCCGGGGCCTCGCGACGAAGTTGAACGTGCCTGGTAGGATTAGTCCGTGATTTGAGGACGGGAAATCTTGGGGTAGTTGAGTCGTGACGCCTTGGGAAGGTTGGCACGGGCGCGCTCGACGTGGTAGATTATCTTCGTCGTCACTAAACGTAAGATCGATAGCAGATCGCGTATGAAGTCTGCGCGGTTGTCAGTAAGATGGAGCAGAAGTCGTGTTGAAGGAGTCTCACGTCGTCCTTGCTGCGGGACGAGCAGCCATAACGAGCAATTGGACCAAGCAAGGTAATCAGATGGGCGGTTTGCATGATCAGCTCGTATATGTGAAGACAAAATGGAGCAATATATCGAGATCTTGGTCTCGTTTCGCGTTATTGACGTTCCTGCGTTCGCCTTTCGCGACTTCCGAATGGGGTCTTCTATTATGTAAGCAAAAAAACGAGGCTGAGGCTAATGCAACAAGGGAATTGTTGTATTGGACGTAGTGCTAGAGTTTAGTAGAGTAAACGGTGGTCAAAGACCACGGTTTTGAAGCTTTCTTTGGTTTTGTTGATATTTTCCAAAGAGCGAGGCTGAAAGTGTGTTGAGGAAATTCACGAGGCTGGTCTAGATCAGCGAGGACTTCGGTGACAGCGAAGGGAAGAATATTCATGGGTAGCTAGGTTCTACATTCACAATGATACTCCACATGGCACAATAGAGTAGACTATCTGCATGACAAGCTGAACTCCTCTGAACTGAGAGTGGAAATCTTTGTAGAGAGAAGATCCATTCATTCAAACTGTTTGAGCCTGAGAACGGACAAAGAAAACTCCTTAAGAAAACATAGCTCGGAAGCAAACCGTGAATTGGAAACGGCACGTCTGTCTTATAACAGTAATCTTGCTGTTCACCAGGATGAGTACTCAATTACTGACATCATCCGCGGTATGAGGCATCAAATGGTGGACAAATATGGAGGAAGATTTGTTCCACTTTCCGTATTTCCCATCCCCAATGTTCGCACAATTCTTCGTAACCCTATTTGTACCCCTAAGTATGTACACTGCCAATCCATTTGCGGTCCCTTAAACGTGCATCATGTACTCATCATCTCAAACATTCATATGTTCCTATGCTTAGACAGGCACCTCAACGTCCTTACTGGTGTCCAACTCCTCGTGTCTGCGAAGGTCCATGGGTTTGTCGAGGAGAGGTACCACGTAAGGATCAAAGGTCTTCCAGTATGGATTCTCGAGGTGATATTTCTGGCTCTGCAAAGGACGTTAGCATTGCGTTCACCTGTATTAAGGTTTCTACCTTCAGAAGAAGGCGGAATGATAGAAAGGCGCCACATACACTCTCCTGCTCGAAACGCTCTACAATAGTAAAAGCTCGCGGGTCATGAACATCTTGCATAACTATCCAATCGACAGTCTCCTTGTCCTTGCGGTAGACTCTGGCAGCCTCAATGAGCTTGGCTTTGATGCGGTCAATGGAGTCCGGTTTGTCATTGGCGTAAAGGTGGACGGTGAGTGTCTGCGGAAGATCGGGGAGTTAGCATATTACTTCATTGGGAAGGGCTTAGAGGTTACTACTACTCCCGAGACATGATTCAAGAGTTAAAACTCATGAAACTGTCCCGAATAGGAAATAATTACTCCCCGAATACCTACATAGACCATTTTGGACACTGGTATTATTTCAGCACTAAGGACAATGGAGTTGAAAGACCAAAGGGATTGCTTGCCAAGACCTTTTTGTTGTTGAAAGTTTGAAAAGGACTTAGGAAGGTCTCCACATTGAGGGGTAGCTTTTAGCCTACGGAAGACTGTAGCCTCAGCCTTGCGAAAACTTCAAATTTGATTGAAGGGACGACGTCGCCAATACAACAACACCCGCCACTGCTTCGAACTTCCCTAGACAAATTGGACTTACACTTTTCGCCCAAGCCTCCTCGATCCGAACAACACCATGTTCGCACGACCATCAGCTCTCCATCCACCGTATTGCATACATTTCCTTCGGTAATTCGGGCAACTTGGAGGTCGACCGCCAACATGGGTTACGTGGGGGAGCTTCCGGGCATGTACTATGGTATTTTTGAGATACCTCCGCTCTTCAGTTCAATAGTAATGGGTTTGCAGACAAAGAAAGGGGCAAATATTTCAAGATCCAAGTCAACGGCGCCGCGTCAGCCGATTCAGCGTATTCTTCCCAAGATGTTAAAAGACGCAAACTGGAGGACAAGAGAACAAAGGCTATTGAAGAGGAGAAAGCTCGACAGAAAGGGCGTATTCGAAGATCGATCCAGGACCCTTTGACGGGCGGCGTGTTGGGACGAGAACATGGGAAAGGGAGCTTGGATAGTCCTCGGATTTTTGCCAATGGACTGGTATCTCAAGGTTACAGCACAGAATCGACTGGGCCGCCATTTGATGTTATATTTACCGTTCACCAAAGGACGGATTTGGGGCCGTCAATGATAGACCTTCGAACTTGTGAGTCGTTCGCTTTATTTGAACGTTTCATGCTTCGATAATGGGGATGTAATATCAGATCGTTCAATCTGTTTCAGCGGCTAGGAGGATGCAGAGAGCGCCTCGAAAACCCATGAACTTGGACATTAACTTTCATTGAGCAACTGAAGTCGGGTGTATCGAGGAAAGCCTGCGGGTGCCTAGAGTCCGCCTTATAATCACTGAAAGGGCTAGAACGATTGGTGCATTTCAACCAATGCAGTATTTCTAGTCATTTATTGTGGCAGCGGACCCAACTTTAGCCAACGTTTACTGATTGCCGGACAGTGTATGATGATAGGCTTGTAACAATTCGAATCAATGCCGACTTGGACGACCGCGACGATAATGCAGCTTTTGAACCCTTATCATTTTCCGACCAGCACCTAGGTCACCCCGGTCAATCGACGTCGATGAGCATTCATGAGGCAGGACAGTATGTATTTTCCGGGGACGGCTGTTCCCAGACTCTGGCATTTAAAGGGCGTATCTTCGAGTTTGAGACTCATGAGACCCGCTTAACTCCAATCTTCCACTTCGATTGAACGATTGCTGAATCCGGATTTTTCACAGGAGACTCGTGGCCACCTGGATGGCCGAGTCACCAAATTCGGGGATCGCGATCATCCCCATTGGCACAGACGATGAACCAGGTACGTTCCAGAGGACTTTCTCAATCGTTCTATGGGTTGGAACGATTCAATTCGAAGTTATATTTACTGTGCTTTCTTGAGGCATGGTGCGAGTGCACGGTATCAAGTTCAGTCCCTCACGTCTTTTCAATGGTTAAGATCGAGGGGATTCCTATCAAGGATACATCTCTTGGGACGCTAAATTGAAGCATGAAATCTAATATTAAATCGTGCTTCAAATAGGTCCCAATATCCTCTTAGGCCCAGGCCGGTCGCGTGGCTCGGAAATAGACGTACATTCATCTACTCCAGCTCCTGAAGGCTCGCCTCTTCTCTTCGCCAGTAGGTATCTTTCAAAGTAATATCTCATCGGCTCATAAAGGCTGCTCCCGAATTTTACTCTTTAGAGAGTATCTTTAGAGCTTGAAAGTCACTAAATCTCTTGGCTTCAACCTATATTGAGCGATTGCTAACTCCAAACTTCTTACAGTCGGAACGACCGAAGGTGTCTTGACTATAGACAAGCAGAACGTCAACGCACATTTCCTCAGTCGCAAGTTGTTTCCTCCGGAATACTCGAGAGACGTTTTTGCCCTGGAGTTCCTGTCCGAAGTCCCTAGTGTTCTCATGTCCGGTGGACGAAGTGGTGTTCTCAACATCACAGATCTCAGGGTTCCTGACTTTGGAAGTCAAGCAGACGTCATCAAGCATCAAAGCTCCATCACACATATTAAGCAGCTCGATACCCATCGTATAATTGTCGCCGGCCTCGAGTCAAGTCTCTGCCAGTATGATCTACGCTTCCGCAAAGGCCCCGAACGCACGCAATCTGTTCTTCAGTACCCCGAATACCAAAATACGGCCAGCATACGGATCGGATTCGATGTGGACCTCGAGACCGGTGTAGTCGCTACTGCGCAAGAGCACGATATTTCTCATCCTCCGGTACAACTCTTCTCTCTGCATGGCGGTCACCCCTTGCAATCGGACGTTTCTGGGGTCGGTCTGGATTCCAAGTCGAACTACCCTCCTATAGAGAGTTTTGAGGTCATCCCATGTATTAGGTTTCTACGGGACGTTGAGGGCAAGATGAAGAGCCTGTATGTGGCATCGGACGTGGTGAGGAAGTATGGCTGGGGCTCAAGAAAAGAGCCGAGATCGCTAGAAGGATATCCGACTTGAAATGGTACAATAGACCTGAATTGAATCATCCAAGTAAATTGAACGAATACACTCTGAACGTGTCGGACTCGAGAAGCAACTCTCGGATTTGAATCGTCAAAACAAAATGAACGATTGCCATCAGCCTTCTTTCCCCATTTCTTAAACCCTTCTTCTGCCCACCTTCCTGAATCTCTTCTCGTTTCCTCAAACTCAAAAACTATTAATTAGCCCTGTCTATATCAATTAGATGTACAGAGACAGTAGCGAACGCGTGATACAAAACCAAAATCATGACACAAGTGGCTGCGCCATTTGGAGAATCACTTTATATACCTCTCACCCACTCGCCTGTTTACCGCGATCCCTCGATCTCGGAACGTTCAGCCAAATGCATGGCTGCTGCGTCTCTCGCTTTCGCTGCTTTAGTTATTGCGGGGTAGAAATGGGTCTGTGGCTTCTTTTGGGATACTCTGGGTGTGGTGGGGGGTTGAGATGTATGGTGGGGCTGCAGGACAGTGGCGAGAGGTAGGTCGTCGCGAGCTATGGGCGGAAATCATAGTGGGTCCTGGTTGACGGCTTCATGTTGACGATATTGGAGATTAGATGGATTTCGAATTAAAACACCATGGTAGTTAGCGGTCATCTTAAGATTTCACAATCTAGGTCAAAGTCAAGATCATCACAAATTTCACAATCAGACCGGACAGAGAATCATTGAAAATCGTCGAATTGCAGGACTAAATACATGAAAGCCAAAGCACTGAGTAATATCTCAAGTGCGCCTGGCAAAGAACCCCGTTGTTTGCGGATCCTGCTTGTGAAAATGCAAGTTTTGCGAGAAAGCAAACTGATATACATCGGTCATTCCATGAGACGAAGCTCAAGTGACCGAAATGCGTAGTGTCGTGATGCAAAGAGATTATAATTGTATGCTCAAATTTGGAGGGTCAAAATTATGACTGGAACAAATCTGTTCGAAGTACACTGCGTTCCATAGATGAGGTATCTTGGACGCTAGAACTCCGTTGCAATGCATGAACGCCGTGAATATGGAAGGGGAGCATTATGGTGAGTTGGTGAAGGTGTGTGCCGGAAGAAGACGTTGATTGAAGAAGTATCCCTTAGGTTCCCTGAGAATGGAGGGCGGTGTGGTGAGAGTCGTCGAGATATTACCCCATCAGGTTCAGGTTCGATGTCCTGGTGGAGGAGGTTGTTGTGTTTGCGCTTGAGCAAGGAAATTAGGGAAGCCAGGTGGAGGAATCATCGGCATTCCGTTGGGTAGAGTAGGGAACGAAGAGAATCCAGGAGGCATCGCAAAGGGAGGGATCGGAGGCATGGCTGGTGGACCAGACTTTGCAGATCGGTCGTTACGGTCATCATCTCGTCGTCTGTCTCGTCGCTCTTCATCACTACCTCGCCGAAAGCGGGACAGCGGCTCATCCTCTTCGCGATCCCGACTGGACTTGGGTCCATTGTTGCCGCCCTTGTCGGTCTGCATGCGACGACTGATAGCCTTTGATGAAACACCTTGACCGATCTCGATGTCAGGCTCTTCGACGACCATACCAGCCTCAATTGGCTTTCCCCCACTGCCACCAAACTCTGCAGTCAACATCCACTTGCGATCTGCGTCGGTGAGCTTGCTAATTGGGATGATGCTGACACCTGTCTGGTAATCACTGCAATCACGTGGTCCAAATCCAACACCCCATCTGGTCTGATTGAAGTTAGTATTGTTGCTGGAAAAGGGGAAAATACCGAGATTTTTATTGAACGTACTCTCAACTGTGAGTCCGGGGCTCTATTCTTTTCCATAGCCTCCTTGGCTGTGACTGCATCGTTACGGCTAATCATCTTCACGAAGGCATGGCGTTTGTCCTTGTTGACAATACAAGTCTGGACTTTACCATATCGGTCGAAGATATTTCTCAGTTCTTGTTCAGAGCATCTAAAAGTGTTAGCGAGGCTCGAAGGAACGGAGGATTTCGAACTTACGTGACACCTCCAACGAACAGGGTACGGCTGAGCACTATATTTTGTTAGAACGATACGAAAATGAGGGTTGATTTTCTTCCTATACCTTTGATATTGTTTTTGCCAATCGAATTATCATGTCCAACCCATTTGTCTCCGCCACCGTGAGATCTTGGTGGGGTTGGGCTACGGCCACGACGGGGAGGGCTACGTTGGCGATAGTCGTTTCCGCGGGCCCGACCACCTCTGCCACGATCATCACCTCCACGATTTCTGCCGGGAGAATCTCTTTCATAATCAAAACCTGGACCATCGCGACGACGGGATGGAGGGGAATCACGAGCATTCCATCCACGAGGAGGAGATCGAGAACGAGATCGACGGCGATAGCGGTCCGGAGACCTAACATTCTCAGGTCCAATGCGGTTACGATCACGTGATTCGTCTTGTTGTCTAGCATCCCAGCCATTTTGACCATTCTGAGCACTTTGATTTTGATTCTGAACGGGAAACTGTGGAGGAATAGGAGGAAATCCACCAGCTCCCAGAGCAGCAATTCCCTGATTACCCAGAGCAGCAAGGATGCCGGGAATTTTATCAGCTGGGATGCCTTGATCTGTGAGCGTCTTGATGACCATCAACTGCTGCTGAACAGCTGGATCGAGAGCGGTAGGTGGTACAAGGGGCGGCATACCCGCAAACTGATTTGGATTACTGGGGAAGTTCTGAGCAGCATGATTCGGTGCTTGAGCCTGTGGTGCAAAGGTGGCCGCTGGTGCTGGCACGTTTACTGGCGGTGGAACATGTGGAAACGGCAGATTCTGCTGTTGATTCAAGGCTGTAGCCTGCTGAGCAGTGTTATTCTGACCATTTGATATTTTGAATGAACTATCTTGATTCTGGGCATTTGGGTTTGCTGGAGCAGCAGAGGTGTTTTGACGAGCTATGTTGGCGAGGGCAGCCAAAATCGACGAAGTGTTAGGCGCAGACGAAGCTTGAACTGGTGCATTCGGTTGCGGCAGACCTAGTGTTCTACGAAGATCTGAAGGGGGACTCCCTGGTGGTGTAGTGGATTGATCTAAAATAAATAAATATAGATTAGAAAACGCTCGAAAATGAAATATCGTGTGGATTCTTGCTGCTGTTCTTACTTTGCGATGGTGCGTTCAACTTCTCCTTGAATGACGTGAGCATTTGCAGGGGAAAGGTCTGGCCCTTCTCCCAGATATCAACGAGCTTTTTGATCTTCTCCTACAAGGAACGAAAGGTAAAAGGTAAGTAGAAATTCATACACGGAAGAAAGTAATACACGATGGATCTCTCTTTCGTTCAAGTTCGGGCAGCATTTCGTGAGCCATTGTCACGAGAACTCATGAGAAACTCTCCATGCTGGGATTGTTGAGTTCAGGCCTTTGAGCGTACCTTTTGATCATCTGGGGCGGATTGTATTATGTCGTTCATTAAAACGGGCAGCAGTTCCTTTACTCTATGAACACCGGCAGCGAAAGTCCCATCCTCGGCAGCACTGTTTATGGTTTGTCCGGAGCTTTTGGCATGCTCGGTCCATTTTCGAGTTACAGAGTCTACGACGTAGAGCACGCCAAGCTTGTGGGTTCCGGGAGTCTTCTTGAAATGGGTGTAAAGCTTCTGGATGAGGACAGATTCGGACTGTGGAAAGTGAGGTCAGCGTGGCACCACAACGATGATGAGGGGTAGATTTGCTGCATACCTGGATATTTGCTATGCAAAGCGTCGTGATGCTTTGAATGCGTGAGCCAGATACTCCTGGAGGCTTCAATAATAGCATGGCCTGCAAGCCAGCTTCTAGTTCTGCTACTGCGGAAGACATGATGGAGATGACGAGGAAACGCGACCACCAGAGGAAGCTCAGTTCATTCAAATACGAAGCGTGGGTGAACACAAGGGCAGGTCGAAGGTCTACTTTCTATGCCCTGCTATTCACCTCGATTTGCGAACACGGGCCTACGATAAAGGTGAAGTTCTGTCTCTCGCGATTACGATTTGCGACCGTCACGCAATGGCTGAGGAGAAACCTCGCCACGCTTCGAAGGTCGGGTTGATGGCAGATGTGACCGCTAGTCGCTACTCCCGCAGAAGAAGAGAGTATCTTCTTGATTAGTTTTAATATCAAAGGAGAAGTTATGTGCTTTGTTGTGTTGGATGGAAGATGAGAGAGGTTGTTGTTGTTTCAAAGACTCGAGGTGACTGTTTCTTTACGAAGGAGAGTGGCAGGATTTAGTGCTCGCTTAGGTAATTTATACCACGTGACGCTGCTAAGACTCACTGAACTTTTTTTGAAAGTCATGGATGAAGTCGATAAGTAATAAATTATTGGTAGAGTAGAATGAATAAATAGAGGATTGTCTCATTCTATTTATGTAAAGCTTAACGTAACCTTTTGACCTTCAAACTCTGAAGACCGTTGACCCGAATCTCAGCCTTCAGCACCTACAGTATCCGTTGGGGCAGGCTCTCGGGACTTCTGGCGCTCGGGGATCCACCATCTTCCCGGAGCTTTTCGCTCTTCTCTAAACTTTCCTTCTGCAAACATTTCTTCTCCTTCCTACAAACCACAATCACAATGGCGTCCGCACTGCGTCTCGGTACCTCTGCTTTGAGGGCTTCCCTCTCTGCTCCAGCTTTCAATGCTAGAACCGCTGCCTTCAATGGCTTGCGATGCTATTCTACCTCGAAAACCCAGGTAAGAAGCTCCTCCGTCATATCCCACCATTCTTCAACTAACTCTTTTTTTTCTGTAGACCTTGAAGGAACGATTCGCCGAGCAATTGCCAGAGAAGATTGAGCAGATCAAGAAGCTTCGCAAGTAAGCAATGGCAACCAGTCGAACAAATTGAGCTTCGAGATTGATAAATTTGGCAAGGGACTACGGATCCAAGGTTGTCGGAGAGGTCACCCTCGACCAGGTCTACGGTGGTGCTCGTGGTATCAAGTCTCTTGTCTGGGAAGGTTCCGTTCTCGATTCCGAGGAGGGTATCCGTTTCAGAGGAAAGACAATTCCAGAATGCCAGGAGCTCCTACCAAAGGCCCCCGGCGGAAAGGAACCTCTGCCAGAAGGTAAGAAGCTATGTGGAGCCAATTGGACATCTTTTCTGATATTACTCAGGTCTTTTCTGGCTTCTCTTAACCGGTGAAGTTCCCAGCGAGCAACAAGTCCGCGATCTCTCCGCCGAGTGGGCCGCCCGTGCTGAAGTCCCCAAATTCGTCGAGGAGCTCATCGACCGCTGCCCAAGTGACCTCCACCCAATGGCACAATTCTCCATCGCTGTCACTGCTCTCGAGCATGAATCTGCTTTCGCTAAGGCATACGCCAAGGGAATGAAGAAGAGTGAATACTGGGGCCACACTTTCGAGGATTCCATGGATTTGATTGCCAAGCTTCCCACAATTGCTGCCAGAATCTACCAGAACGTCTTCAAGGGAGGCAAGGTTGCTCCAGTCCAGAAGGACAAGGACTACTCCTTCAACTTTGCCAACCAGCTTGGTTTCGGTGAGAACAAGGACTTCGTCGAATTGATGAGACTCTATCTCACCATCCACACTGACCACGAGGGTGGCAACGTCAGCGCTCACACCACCCACTTGGTTGGTTCCGCTCTCAGCTCCCCCATGCTCTCGCTCGCTGCTGGTCTCAACGGTCTTGCCGGTCCTCTCCACGGTCTCGCCAACCAGGAAGTCTTGAACTGGCTCACAAAGATGAAGGCAGCTATTGGCAACGACCTCAGCGACAAGGCTATCACCGATTACCTCTGGTCTACTCTCAAGTCTGGCCAAGTTGTTCCCGGATACGGCCACGCTGTTCTCCGAAAGACTGATCCCCGCTACATGGCTCAACGCACATTTGCTGAGGTATTCATCCATGAACCCACTAGTACCGATTCTCTCTAACTTTCCCCCCTTTTCAGGCCCATCTCCCAGATGACCCAATGTTTAAGTTGGTCAGCCAAGTCTACAAGATTGCTCCAGGTGTTCTCACTGAGCACGGCAAGACCAAGGTGAGTTTTTTGTCATGTCACATGACCGCACCTTCCACGCCTCCCATTGGGAATAACCTCAACATTCCACACCACTTTATGATAGAATGAATACTAATCTGCGGCGCGCAGAACCCCTATCCTAACGTAGATGCCCACTCAGGCGTTCTCCTCCAATACTACGGCTTGACTGAGGCCAACTACTACACCGTTCTCTTCGGTGTCTCCCGAGCCATTGGTGTCCTTCCTCAACTCATCATTGACCGCGCAGTTGGAGCTCCTATTGAGCGTCCCAAGTCCTTCTCAACTGAGAAGTGGGCAGAGATCGTTGGTGCTAAGCTCTAAAATGGGTTTGCATTGGGTGGCTGATATCACGGGAAGGGGGTAAAGTGTAAGAACACGGATGGATTGATAGATGGGAATTGGAGCAATGATAGCGCTGTTACACTGTACTCTATATTCAGCGTTCTTGTGCTTGGATTGCAACCATATCCTGCCTTTGTAGAACTGTTTTCGTGACTTCAGTGACCGTGAGACCCGAACGTACCTTGGCCATATCCAAGAGGTTCATAAGCCAACGTAAGTATCGTAGCACCCATCAATAACCATTGATTCTATTTGAAGAATTGAGACTGCTCCGGAGAGAAGTCTTTGGGACTGCTTTTTCAGTCACCGAAATATATGAAGCAATCAAATTCCATATTTTAATCTCAAGCTTGCCTTCTTCCTTACAATCCCAAGCACAACCCGGGACTGATGTCCTGCACTCCGACGCTTTGAGATGACTTTATCTATTCTTTCACCGCCGTTAAGTATTGTGTAAATTCGTTGACTTTTCTTTGTCTCCACCCACGTGATTGTTGAGATTGGGCCTCTCAACGCGGGTATTTTTAGGAGCAAGCGAATTTCAACGCTGGGGGCTCGCCGAGGCTAGGAGTTGGGGAACATTTGAAGCAAAACAGCCTCGCAGGGTCTTATGCATACAACAACAATTAAATGCACCTTCTTCTTCCTCAAATTTGAATCTTCAATAGCTATCGGGAACCCACTCCTACAATCACCATAACCGCCAAAAGCAAAGACCTTGATCGTCGGTGACCGACACCTGAAAGCTGACAGCCCCTTCCCGGTACCGAGACCCCCTAAAGATTTCACGCCCGTCCTCTCTAGCCAACAAGTTCGCAAGAAAAAGCAACCACTCCCCTCTCGCTCTCAAAACTCTCACACTCTTGCGAAGAAGCAACCTCAATCCCTTGGTCAGGGTCCCCTCATTCAAATCTACAGCAAAGATGTCCCTCGCTATCGCTCAGAAGCCGGCTCTGCCTGAGAAGAAGCCCGTCAAGTTCAGCAATCTGCTGCTTGGGGCTGGCCTCAACATGTTCGAGGTTACGACGCTCGGCCAGCCGCTCGAGGTCGCGAAGACGACTATGGCTGCTAACAGAGGAGATTCCTTTGCTTCTGCTCTCGCTCGCATTTGGGGTCGTGGTGGTATTCTTGGCTGTGAGTTCCGTTCTTTCCTCCGGTCCTCTTCTCGCTGTGCTTACACCTCCTGAAAACAACACGTATACATCTACTAATAACGCTCTTTTTGTGAATAGTCTACCAAGGTCTCATCCCATGGGCCTGGATCGAAGCCTCGACAAAGGGCGCCGTCCTCCTTTTCGTTGCCTCCGAAGGCGAGTACTATGCGCGCAGTTTCGGCGCTAGCGACTTCGGCGCTGGAATCACAGGAGGAGTGCTAGGTGGAGTGGCACAGGCTTACGCTACGATGGGATTCTGCACATGCATGAAGACAGTCGAGATCACGAAGTCGAAGATGGCAGCTGCGGGCGTCAAGCCTCCCGGCACCCTCGCGACATTCATGGATATCTATCGCAAGGAGGGAATTCGGGGTATCAATAAGGGTGTGAACGCTGTTGCCATCAGACAGATGACGAACTGGGGATCCCGATTCGGGCTTTCTCGTTTGGCGGAGCAAGGGATTAGAAAGGTGACGGGCAAGACGGACGGTGCCAAGCTCAGTGCTTGGGAGAAGATCCTTGCTTCTGGCTTGGGTGGTGGTCTCAGTGCTTGGAATCAGCCGATTGAGGTTATTCGTGTGGAGATGCAGAGCAAGACTGTGGATCCTAACAGACCTGCGAAGATGACTGTGGGCACCACCTTCAAGTACATCTACTCGCAAAACGGTATCAGGGGTCTTTACCGTGGTGTGATGCCCCGTGTTGGTTTGGGTGTTTGGCAGACTATCTGTATGGTTGCTATGGGTGATATGTAAGTCCAGGTTCCCCCTCTCAATTCCTGGTTCTTTTTCCCATGGGGGAGTGCAGTAGCTGACTAATTGTGCGACGCAGGGCAAAGCAATATGTCGAGAAGTTGACGGGTGAGGAGGTCACTGCTAAGCATTAAGGCGTTTATTGGAATACTGTCATTAGTCATGGGGATTTGGAAGTCATGATCATTGTATGCAATTGCGCATATAGAGCCTCTTTCCTTTTCTGTTTTCATGGTTTCCTAGATTAAGAGTACATCGATCGCATTGTCTGTGGTAGATCGCAGATTTCGTTAGTCAAATTTGAAAGGCTTTTTAATGCTGATTCTTTAATGTATGGGTCTCCCAGTATGAGATTTATCTTCAATGTAGTGCATTTTGAATCTCCTTCTCCTAATGGTTTGCTCTTCAACCCCACATGAGCACAGATGCAACTTTCATCAGTTGGACGGTTTGCAAGTAAGCACGATTGCATTGATACTCGCATCAACGAAAAGCCAACTCTCCATCACTCACTCATTCATCACACCAGTCCTTCCATCCCAAATTCACTGCTGAAAACATGAAAGCTCCCAGCTTGTCCGACCCCAAGAATCCAAGCACAAATCATTTCTTTCACACGGCAAAACTGGGAAGGGTCCCGTGATCTTCCTCACAGGAACATTGGCGGAAAGCCAACTGAGTGCACAAAAGTTCAGCAGACACCAGACACTACCAGACCTGTTTTGATATAGCTAGAGCGAAGGTGTTGTGAGGTAATTCCGGAATTTTGTCGGAGCAAATGTACTTGTGACATCGTAACTGATTCGGACCCCTTTGGATATTGGGTTTATTAGACAGTAGTACATCAAGATGGTTCTGGGAGATGTTGCGTAATGAGATGAAGGGCTTTGCCCTCTGGTGCTTTGAAGGTAATTGCAATGAAGTCATCCTTTCGTATTCTGCACACTTGCATCAATGCCCGTTCTGGATTTCATGAGAAAATAAAAGATGAGAGTTTTGGTCCCTCAACCACTTGAACAGCTGTGAAATAAGATATCAAATATTCTCAGTTCTTGGGTATCTTGACAATTATGAGTGCTGCATGCCGAGAATGATATTCGGCTCATAAGTCCTGCTATGAGACTTATATCCCTCATGTAAACCAAACCCACCCTTAATGACAAATGCTGTATCTCGTGTAGCTATACACGGCACCGATACGAATAACCACGTCGGCGTTCCTGTCCCTGGATCTCTACACAAGTCCGGTCCCAGAGCCAAGAACAAAGCTCCCAAGATTCCAAGAGCGGAGCAATGCCGGCCGTGGTTACGCATCCCAATGTTCTTTCCGTTTTCTAGAAGGAGGGCCAAGATTTCTAGCTCCTTGTCATTCTTATTCTTCGTACCAAGAGTTCAAAATACCTCATAGAAGAAGCGAAACCGTGACAAAGAGGTTGGAGGAATGATTGCGACATTCGGCATGATGTTCTTGGAGGAAGCGATGACGCCCGATGCGATGACTTGGATTTCTTGGGCCATATGAGAACCCACCCAAGCTTTTAAGACAGAAAGGAAAGTGTCGCTGGTGCCTTGAAAATCCTGTGTGGTAATATTGAAATTGTGATTGGTCAAGACGAGGCTTCTAAGATATGTCAAACTCGCCTCAATGCAGCGGAGACTTGGAAATATGGCATGATGTTTTGCACCTAGTCTCTTATTTTCCCTCTTCAACTTTGAATGCCATAATCTAGATTGCAAAAGGCAGTACAGCAACTTGGCGGTGTACAGAAGAAATTAAATGAGTGATGTACTAGTACGCCAACCTAACGATCTATCTTGGCACTTGCCAATAAAGCAATCACCTGAGCCGCGAGCACGACTCAAGACCTCTCGGCGAGGCTGCATCCCGAAACATATCGTGCTTAGCCTTGCCGATTGTTTCATTCCGTTTTCTTGTCCGTCAATCTTCGACGAAATGAGACCAAACTACGAAGACATCAAACGCAAGACGGAATCGTGCTGTTTTTGAGGCACAGACTTTCTAGACATTCTGGACTTGGCCAACAGTCATCTGCTACTTTAGATTGCGAGATGTGACTTGGCAATAACACTTCGAGCAAGGGAGTATTGGTGAGGGTGCTTCCATGGAAATTTTTGAAAGATGTTTCGTTTCATGTGATGATCCAATGGGTTTTGTTTCAACATCCTGTCAGCCTTCCACGCGCCAGAGCCAGGAACATTTCCGCTCCTCATTCACAGAAACATAATGTCTGTGAATGGAATGCAGCATCACAACAATCACACCTCGCTCGTCGTCTCTTGGAATCTTGGCACATGTCTTTTGCGACGTTCAATCCGACGAATCAAAAAGATCAATTTGTGGTGTGTCTATCTGCGACCAATTAGGAAAAGGCCATTCTTTGCCTTTTCGAATGCCTCAAATGGCATGCCAAGCTAGTTGGAATGCAGGAGAGTTCTTATTTTGTGACGGCAGCTTTGATGCACCCGTTGCAGCCTTATTGGCCTGCTGACATGTTTTGTTACGGAGGAGAGGTCGTGTGGGACGGAGAGAGGAGCGATAACGAGTGGGGAGAATATTCTTGCCTAGGAACAACCGTAAAGTTGTGCTTGGCAAGTCCGATCTATTGTCTCTTCACAGGATGTTGAAATATGGAAAGGTCTCTCATAAGCCGGCCCGCGGACAGGCCTCCTGCCCCAAGCAAACGCCGCTATCAAATGCCAACGGCTCGTGCTCTGCAAAAGCAGCGCCCCGTTTGAGTGACTGCCGGCCATGGCTCCAATCACTGCATCTGCATCTCACATCCCGCAGAGAAACATGTGAGGCTTTCTTAATCTCTCAAGTCAAGAGGAATTATCTAACGGTGCGTCCAAGATAATAGAGTACGCTTTGGTAGTTGTACCGTTCCTCAGCACATATAGATTCAATTCATGTATTTATGATCGCTGGCCTGTAATCAGTTCCACCTCTTGGTCAGGTACATATAGCTGAGGTAAGGATGGTAACAACCACGATGGTGCCGGAGCGTCTGCTTTAATCTTTTTGTGATTCTGCATTTGATTCGAGGACGAAAACAAACGGATGCATACAGCCCTATGAAAGCTATCTAGAAATAGTAGAATTGTATCAATTGAAGTTTAAATATTTGATAGAGGTGCTTCCAGTACGGTCAAACCAGATTTACTTAGTACAAACTTCTCCACGATCGGTTCTGCTCCTTCAGGATTTTATGTCTTGATATTTGTGATAAGCGAGAAATCGTCGATTTTTGTCGTAATGCGGTTTTGCTCAGTTGGGACCCACTCTAGCTACCCAGCTTCCTCCACTAATATGGTCGACGCACCATCTCTCTTTCCACTCCACCTCACCACCTTTCGACTCTTCAACAATCGACGGAGCTTCTCCACACCCCTCCTCATCTTCTATCGCGATAATTTCTCCTGGGATTCCCTCAATCCAACAATCGTTTTCCTTCGATAATTAATTCGCGTCCTAGATAGGACTGTTATTTTCTTCAGTCGCGGCTTGAGCAGAGCTCGGCGCCGACCTTCACCATGGCGGACACGAGCAATACCTCCTCCTCCGCTCCTAATCACCTAAATACCAACATCGAGTCTGGTAATTTCGACGAGAAGGCTCACCATGACACCACCTCCGATCCTGAAGTCACCAAGCAGCCTCAGCAAGATGAGGAAGAAGATGAGGATATGGACGCTCTGATCGACGAGCTTGAGTCCCAAGATGGTCACCAAGAAGAGGACGAAGGCGAGGCAGAGGCTACACCAGGTGGAGGACGCGTCGTACCAGAAGAACTGCTGCAAACCGATACTCGTATTGGTCTCACAGAATCCGAGGTCCTGGCCCGTCGCAAGAAATATGGTATGAATCAGATGAAGGAGGAAAAGGAGAATTTGATCTTGAAGTTCCTTGGGTACTTTATCGGTCCTATTCAATTCGTCATGGAGGTATGTTATCTAATATGTTTTACACATTTGAGCGTTGTCTGCCCCAGATCCACCTTTTATGTTCTTTCGCCCACCAAAAAAACAACCAGGCTCCCCCGCTTGGCAGTTTTTATGCCTGGAATGCAGGGTGTCAAAACGCGAGAAATTCACCAAACCCTCCACTAACAACAATTTTTTGGATAGGCTGCTGCTGTACTCGCTGCTGGTCTCGAAGACTGGGTCGATTTCGGTGTTATTTGCGCCCTATTATTGCTCAATGCTTCAGTCGGTTTCATTCAAGAATTCCAGGCCGGTTCAATCGTCGACGAATTGAAGAAGACTCTCGCATTAAAGGCTGTGGTTCTCCGTGACGGTCGTCTCTTCGAAGTTGAGGCTCCTGAAGTCGTTCCTGGTGACATTCTTCAAATTGAAGAAGTAAGTTTGCTCAATTGGGCCCTAGAAATACTCTTCAGATACTTACATGTTTCTGGTGCAGGGTACCATTATCCCTGCAGATGGCCGCATTGTTACCGATGATGCTTTCCTCCAAGTCGATCAATCTGCCATTACTGGAGAGTCCCTCGCGGTCGACAAACACAAGGGTGATCAATGTTATGCCTCGTCTGGCGTCAAGCGTGGTGAGGCCTTCATGGTCATCACTGCCACTGGTGATAACACTTTCGTCGGTCGTGCTGCTGCTCTCGTGAACCAAGCTTCTGGCGGAACTGGTCATTTCACTGAAGTGCTGAACGGTATCGGAACGGTACTTTTGATCTTGGTCATCTTCACCAACCTGATCGTCTGGATCTCTTCCTTCTACCGCTCCAACCCAATTGTCACCATTCTCGAATATACTCTTGCCATCACTATCATTGGTGTCCCAGTCGGTCTCCCAGCCGTCGTTACCACTACCATGGCTGTGGGCGCTGCTTATCTGGCCAAGAAGAAGGCCATCGTCCAGAAGCTCTCTGCCATTGAGTCCCTTGCTGGTGTCGAAATTCTCTGCTCTGACAAGACCGGTACATTGACCAAGAACAAACTCTCTCTCGCTGAACCGTTTACCGTCCCAGGGGTTGAGCCCGATGACCTCATGTTGACTGCCTGTCTCGCTGCCTCTCGCAAGAAGAAGGGTATTGATGCCATTGACAAAGCTTTCTTGAAGGCTCTTCGATACTACCCACGCGCCAAGTCCGTTCTGTCCAAGTACAAGGTCATTGAGTTTCACCCATTCGATCCCGTTTCCAAGAAGGTCCAAGCCGTCGTCGAGTCTCCACAAGGCGAGCGCATCGTCTGCGTCAAGGGTGCACCACTTTTCGTCTTGAGGACTGTCGAGGAAGACCACCCCATCCCTGAGGAGATTGATCAAGCCTATAAGAACAAGGTCGCCGAATTCGCTACTCGTGGTTTCCGTTCCCTCGGTGTTGCGCGCAAGCGTGGCGAAGGCTCTTGGGAAATCCTTGGTATAATGCCTTGCTCTGATCCTCCTCGCCACGACACTGCCCGCACTATCAACGAAGCCAAGACTCTGGGTCTCTCAATCAAGATGTTGACTGGTGATGCTGTCGGTATTGCTCGTGAAACCTCTCGCCAACTCGGTCTTGGTACTAATGTATACAATGCTGAGCGTCTCGGTCTCGGTGGCGGTGGAGATATGCCAGGTTCCGAGGTCTATGATTTCGTCGAGGCTGCTGATGGATTCGCCGAGGTCTTCCCCCAACACAAGTACAATGTCGTTGAGATTCTCCAACAGCGTGGCTACCTTGTTGCTATGACTGGTGATGGTGTGAACGATGCCCCATCTCTTAAGAAGGCTGATACTGGTATTGCAGTCGAGGGTGCCTCTGATGCTGCTCGTTCCGCCGCTGATATCGTCTTCTTGGCTCCTGGTCTCGGTGCTATTATCGATGCTCTCAAGACTTCCCGCCAGATTTTCCACCGCATGTACGCATACGTTGTCTACCGTATCGCCTTGTCCATTCATTTGGAAATCTTCCTTGGTCTCTGGATTGCCATCTTGAACCGATCTCTCAACATCGAATTGGTCGTCTTCATCGCCATTTTCGCTGACGTCGCTACCTTGGCCATTGCCTATGATAATGCTCCATTCTCCAAGACTCCAGTCAAATGGAACTTGCCCAAGCTTTGGGGTATGTCCGTTATCCTCGGTATCGTCCTTGCTCTCGGTACTTGGATCACCCTCACAACCATGATTGCCCGTGGTGAAAATGGAGGTATCGTCCAGAACTTCGGTATCCTTGACGAGGTCGTCTTCTTGGAGATCTCGCTCACTGAGAACTGGCTGATCTTTATCACTCGTGCCAATGGTCCTTTCTGGTCTTCAATCCCATCGTGGCAATTGACTGGCGCTATCTTGGTCGTCGATATTCTTGCAACTTTCTTCTGCCTCTTCGGTTTCTTCGTCGGTGGTAGAACCTCCATTGTCGCTGTCGTCCGTATCTGGATCTTCTCCTTCGGTATATTCTGCATCATGGGAGGTGTCTACTACCTTCTCCAAGACAGCTCTGGCTTCGACAACCTCATGCACGGAAAGTCACCCAAGAAGAACCAAAAACAAAGATCTCTGGAAGATTTCGGTGAGTTCCCTAGCTCCTCTTACACATTACCCCTCGTTTCGTTCCGCGTCGCTAATCCGTTTCATAGTCGTCTCACTCCAACGTGTCTCCACCCAACACGAAAAATCCGCATAAACCCCTCCATTACGAAACAAGCGCGTATCGCCCACAACTTAATGACGGCGTTTGGCGATTGGCGAATTTCTTCTATTATGTTTACATAGCTTTCACGCGTCCTGCATTGTACAGTCATTCAGACTAGCTATGGCGCGGTGTCAAACTACTTCTCTTTTTTTAATTGTTGCCAAAAGTGCTGTATCAATTGCTCGCTCTTAGGGAGGGTTTTACTTGGTAGGGAGGGCGAGTGGTAATAGGTTATATTTGGCACGAAGGATGGAGCAGAGAGCATTTGCTTTTTGTTGGTCAGAGTCGAACATACCCCCATTTCCTTAGATACAGCCAATACATTAAAACTATCTGCTGTGTCATTGTCGCTGCGTGACCTCATCGAGGGCCGGACTTCGGAGACCTTTTCTCTGCATTGCACCACTTGTTCTAGAAGGCTAAGCGTTGGACAGTCTGAGCACCAAATCAACTCCTTGGGACAAGTTATGACGACCACGAGAGAACTATCTTTGCTTCACCAGCGAGAACCACCACGATCAGGATATCGGGATGCTGGATGTTTTTACGTAGTCCTTGGCAGGATTCCTAAGGCGGGGTGCACGACCACAAGGAGGCTGGCCCACATTCGAACGTGTAAGTCCTTGATCTTCTTTGAGCCTTACTCTCTCTTAGCTTCTTGAGTCCTCGATGTCCTGGCGATCCCTCGTCCTGGTGATCCATCGAAGTGAGGTGAAGAGCAAGGTATCGCAGCCGACCCCGCCACATTGACATGCCGCCTCCTCTTTATCCCTAACCCTCACATCATGATCACCTGAGTACTTTTAGTGTCCAAGGGCTTCGGATTAGAAGGAAAGACAAGGTCTGAGCGGAGAATTAAGAGATAAGAGGAGACGGGATGTTGAAGTGCATGTGTTACGACTTTGGAACCTCAGCATTGACGAAGAGGCGATTGATTGCTTGCTTCACTCAAGATAAGATTACGATAGCTGGGTGAGAACCCTCATCGATCGGATCAAGGGCCGCCTAGCTCGGTCTCGTCCTGACAGAAGCTTTTGGTCTAAGGATACCTTAGTTCAACAGACAAGATCAATCGTTCAACCTATTTCAGCAATTGAAGGTAAGGAAGGGGTTAGGTGGGTTGTGAGCTTGAATGGTTCGCTCTATTACGCATGTACGACTTCGAGTCAGATGATAGGAAGGTTTCATTCTCGTTGTTATTTATGATAGGCTATCCTACCTATCCACCCCTTCTCAATGCTGTCCAACAACCAACCACTAAGCTCTGAAGCCTGTCTGCTTGATATGCAAAAGCCCTCGCCTATGCTTTATTCCCGACTTTATGTACAAAATGCAATGTAATGATGACAGAAGAAGGGAATGCTGGATACAAGAAGGATGATCTATAGCTTGGCCTTGGGAGTCTCCTCTGCTAGAGCTTCTTCGTACATCCTGTCGATTTCGGCGCGGAATTTCTTTGCTGCTTGAGGGCGCTTGAGTTTCAACCTAGTGGTACGTTAGAATACGTGGTTGGGAGGTGCAGCTGGGGAAAACTTACGTAGGAGTCAAAAGCTCATTCTCAATCGTAAACGGCTCAATCTCTAAATGCACAGCGCGGACCTTCTCATAACTATTAAACTTGCTCTTCTTCCCAATGCGATCCAATTCCTTCACCATCGCCTTCCTCACCCTCACATCTTTAGCAGCAGCCCTCACCGCATCCAGATCCGTAGCCTCAATCTTCTTCTTCAAGACCGAACTACAGAATGGTGCAAAGGTAACTGGATCAACACCGAAGATGGAAACGAGGAACGCTTGTGTGGAATCACCGTGCACGTAGGCTTGTGATATAAGATTGCAGTTGGCGAGATACACATTCTCGATTCGTTCAGGGGAAATGTATTCGCCCTGTGCGAGCTTGAGGACGTTCTTGACGCGGTCGATGATGGATATGCGTCCCATGGAATCAATTTCTGCGATATCGCCAGTGCGGAACCAGTCGTCCTCGATAATAGCCTTCTCAGTCTCCTTCTCGTTGCGGTAATACTCCTTGAATCTCGTATTCCCGCGAAGAAGAAGCTCACCACGGGGATTGGGGGAGTCGGTGACGAGATAATCCATGTCTGGCACGGACTGCAGGCAGCATTCCATGGCTGGGGCCATGGCGCCGCAGTTACCGGCTGAGAAATCGCCTTCGACTTGGGCGGTGGCGATGGCGTAGGTTTCGGTTAGGCCGTAGCCTTGGATGAAATCTGTTGCGAAGGCGGCGCGGAGGAATTGGTGGAGGGTTGGATCGAGGGGTGCGGATCCTGAGACCATTCCGCGGACGCGTTGCAGACCGAAAGCAGAGGCGACCTTGGGGGTGTAGATGCGGTCGTAGATGAAGTGCTTGTTGGTTGCTTGTCCAGGGGGAAGCTTCATGGATGCGAGCTTGCCGTTGATGATGTGTCGTCCGATTGCTCCCTTCATGCCTGGAGCATCAACGGTGGCGGCTCGAATGGCTGATCCGAAGCGGTTGTACAGTCTAGGGACTGAGATGAAGCTTGTTGGGCGTAAAAGCTTCATGTCGTCGATGAGACCGAGAATATCGCCGTGGAAATAGCCAAGTGCGGAGCCAGCTGACAAAGCGCCATGTTCAGCGAGACGTTGGTAGATGTGTGCGAGTGGGAGATAGGAGATCAGGACGTCAGAGGGGACGGTATCACTGATAATTCGGGAACTGGCTGTTGCCGCTGTGGCATTTGCGTGGGTCAGGACTACGCCCTTTGGATTGCCGGTCGTCCCGCTCGTGTAGTTGATTGTGATGGTGTCTTCTGGGCGGGGAGGGTTCATGGGACGTTTCGAAGCGGCTCCTAGAGCTTCAACATCTCTGATGTAATGGATCGAGATTCCTGCATCGGCTGCGAGAGCGTTCAGGATCGCAGACTTAGATGTTCCTGGAACTTCTCCTGCCTCTAAGGGATCCAAGGAGATTATAATCTTCAGAGTCGGTAACCGCTTGGCGGAGGCGAGCTTGAGGAGGGTTGGGACGTGGGGAAGACTGGTGATAACGCAGTTGAGAGTTGCGTGGTTGATAATATATTCGGTGGTGTCTGGGCCGAGAGTGTCGTAGATCGAGACAGTGAAAAGGGATTGGGACATACATCCAAGATCTACATGGTCAGTCTCAGCTTCTCTTCTGGCGGGGGGCCACACTCACCAGAGATCTGCCATTCCGGTCTGTTCTGGCACCACAAACCAACACCATACTTCTCCTCCGTAACTCCAGCCTTCTTGTGCAATTCCACAATTCCGGCACCGAAGTTCTTTCTTCGCTCAGCCGTCTCTCCGTATGTTATCCACTCGTATTTCCCCCATGACTTTGTCGCTGGATCCCACGGCCGGCTTCCCAGACATCTCGCATTCGGTCTCTTCGCAACGGACTTCTCGAAGGAGTCATGCGCAGTTTGGACTTCAGGATCAATGGTCTGTAGTAGGGGACCGTTGACATAGCGCCAATGTCTGTAAATCGCAGATCGACCTTCGCGCTGGGTGCCGGGAACTGGGAGGGAGTACGGCGAGCCCGGAGGAGGGGCGGCGTGCATTGCCTTTGCGTATTGATCTGGGTCTTGTTGACGAGTTGGAGCCATAATGATGTATGATCTAGTTGAAAAATAATCAAAATACTAAGGAGCAAGAAACAAGTATCAGCAACGAGCGCATGGACTTTGGGAATGTGAATGGCAGGCGCGGGATTGGTGGGTCTTACAACTGATGCTGCAGATAAAACTTAAGCTTTGTCTCTAACAGTAGCAAGTAAATCTATTGATAAGAAATTCTATGAGAGCAAAGGAAAGAAAAGAGGTTGTTGATGCAATAGAATTTGCATGTGGAAGTGTTTGGGCTTCTGATCACAAGATGTCCCTTCCTCCACCAGCTGTAACAAGGCGAAAGCGTGGCAGGCGAGTGCATTACATTTTTTCAAGTGCCTTGGACCGAGGCTTGTTGCAGGGGGCTTGAGCCAATAGAGAGTCTGCTCCGAGCCCCTGGATGAAAGGCCTCGGTCTTTGTCTAGCAACAGAGAAGAAATCCTTGAAAGGGTAGAGATCGTCGGCGGTTGAAGATGCCATTGTTTGCCGATGTTGCCTTTGCAAAATAAACATCTACAGAAAATAGAGGTGAAGCAGGGTCAACCTGAATGAGAAATTCGGAGTCGGCATGTGTGGCATTTGACATTTGAAATGACGTTTTCTCCAAATTCACATGCATTTTGCGGGGTGATGCAAGCCAACCATGTGCTTTATCAAAAACGGAACGGAAATGTCAACCAACGGACGAGTCGGGGAAGCCCGATTTCCGACCTGCATCATCAAACATGCCTCATGTGATATTCTTTTCCTTTTCTTGTAAGCTGCATTATTCGGGGTACTCGCTAGCGAAATCGGCTTCCCGCCATATATGCTCAAGTAGAATTTAAGCCACGTCGCTAAGCCACATTGCTAAGTCAGCCCTAACTGCATATTTCGGGCTAGCCAATTTATCCCTGCATTTGCCGGCCAGCTCTGATCACGTGGTGGTTCAATAGGGCTGTGCGGCTGCGATTGGCATTGCTACAGTACGCATGCACCTCAGCCCCACGATGCGTGACCCCTCCTCCACATGCGACGTTCGATCTGGATGTATTATGGGTAAGCCAGCGATACTTATCACTATCACGTCACTATCCTGACTGAAAGAGAGTAAGGGCAGTAAACTGCTGCTCCACCGCTATCTTCGCTCTTACTACATAGTCTCCCGCTTGCACGATGGAGGGCCTTGGGGTTGCAGCAAGCGTAATCGCAGTTGTCGAACTGTCCGCGAAGATCGCCTCACTTTGCATCCAGTACTCCCTCAATGTCAAACACGCTAAAGCCGATATCGAACGCCTTGCAGGAGAAGTCAATAGGGTTACCGATTTGCTTCGAACAGTAGACAGGCTGCTCCAAAGGCCAGACAACACGCAACTTTCGGCTTCCCAGAAACTACGCGATGCGCTTAAGGATTGCTTCGTGCAACTAACACAATTAAACATGAAATTGGATCCTGGGAAGAGGCGGAAGATTATGAGCAGTTTCGGGGTCCGAGCTTTGAAGTGGCCATTTGAGAGTAAGGCAGTAGAAAAAATTATCAACGACCTCGAAAGGTGTAAGCAGACAATCTCTCTAGCTCTACAAGTCGATCAAACGTAGGTTACTGGTCCTTATTGCCCATATCTATAAGCTATGGTTGCTAATAGTTCTTCTGTTCTATGTAGCGCGCTTATTCTCGGCGTACACCAGAAGATCGACCTAGCCAAACTACCGTCTGCAAATGGCGCAGCTTTCGACTCGCACCTCGATGAGCACGATGCAAGATGCCTTTCGAATACTAGAGTTGAGCTGCGGCGGCAGATCGCGGAATGGGCAGAAGATGCGCAAGGCAAATGTATATTCTGGCTAAATGGTATGGCAGGTACCGGGAAGTCTACGATCTCCCGCACATTTGCTCAGTCTTTCGCCGACAAAGGCCAACTAGGGGGAAGTTTCTTCTTCAAGAGAGGCGAGGGCGATCGTGGCAATGCAACCAGATTCTTCACTACCATCGCGGCTCAATTAACAACCAAGGTACCTAGTCTAAGCCCATTCATCCGGGATGCGATCGACGCCGACCCTGCCATTTCAGAAAGAACTCTAAAGGAGCAATTCGAGAAGCTTATCTTCCACCCCCTGTCTCGGATACAAAGTGTTTCTCCGCAGGCTTTGAGAGTAGTCATAGTGGTTGACGCGTTAGACGAATGTGAACGAGGAGAAGATATAAGAACTATCCTTCTTCTTCTATCGCGATTTCGGAGTGTAACGTCAATGTGTCTACGAATTTTTGTGACTAGCAGGCCAGAGTTGCCGATTCGGCTTGGCTTCAAGAACATAGAAGGAGACACATATCAGGATCTAGTTCTCCACGAAATATCTCAGGACACGATTGAGCACGACATATCCGTCTTCCTACAGCACGAGCTTGCGAAAATACGAGTTGACCGGTTGCTTGATATAGATTGGCCCGGACAAGAGAACATCAAAGCTCTAGTTAAGATGGCGGTTCCCCTTTTCATTTTCGCGGCGACCCTATGTCGTTTCGTTAGTGATCCAAGATGGGACCCGAAAAAGCGCCTAGCTATCATTCTCGAATACCAAACGACAAGTCAGGCGTCGAAACTCGATAGGACGTACCTTCCAATTTTAGATCAGCTGCTTGTTGGACAGGACGAAGTAGAGAAAGAGAAGCTGGCTAGAGAGTTCCGAGAGGTAGTCGGTGTAATCGTCGTCCTTGCTAATCCGCTCTCTATTGTCTCACTTGCACGCCTTCTTGTTATTCCAGAGGATGATATAGCCTGCAGATTAGACTTACTACATTCTGTTCTCAGTATTCCTACTAACCAAGCTCGCCCGGTGAGATTACTGCACCTTTCTTTCCGGGACTTTCTTCTCGATGACCAGAAATGTGAAAAGAGCCCGTTCTGGGTAGATGAAAGGCAGACGCATGAGAGGATAGCTAGCAAGTGCCTTCAACTGATGTCAAAGTGTCTCAAGGAAAATATCTGTAATCTACAGACACCTGGGACGCTTCGAAGTGAGATTGACCGTCAGACTATAGATGTCTACCTACCAGCAGAAGTCCAATATGCTTGTTGTTATTGGGTCTACCACTTAGAGCAGAGCAAATGTGGCATCAATGATAATGATCAAGTCCACGTCTTCCTTCAAGAGCATTTGCTTCATTGGCTTGAAGCTTTGAGTCTTTTGGGAAATACTTCCCAGAGTATTACCATGATTACAACTTTACTGTCCAAATTAGAGGCAAGCCTTCTTTATAGTATATTAGGGAATCTCAACTAACCTGTACCAAGGCCGAGAAGAGTCCTAATCTTCATGCTTTCGTCTACGACGCAAAGCGATTCATCCAATATAACCGAACTATAGCTGAAAAAGCACCCCTACAAATATACTGCTCAGCTCTTGTCTTTGCCCCAGAAAATAGTATTATTCGGAGACAATTCAAGAAGGGTATCCCTCCTTGGATCCAGATGAAATCGAAAGTACGGGCAAATTGGAACGCCGCTCTCCAGGCGCTCGAGGGCCACACTGGCACTGTCAATGCCGTCGTTTTCTCGCCAGATGGCATGCAGCTGGCGTCGGCTTCAGAGGATCAGACAGTGCGGCTGTGGGACGCTGGCACAGGCGCTGCGCTGCAGACGCTCGAGGGCCACACTGACTACGTCCAGGCTGTCACCTTCTCGCCGGACGGCAAGCAGCTGGCGTCAGCTTCAGAGGATCAGACAGTGCGGCTGTGGGACGCTGGCACAGGCGCCGCGCTGCAGACGCTCGAGGACCACACTAGTACTATCAATACCGTCACCTTCTCGCCAGATGGCATGCAGCTGGCGTCGGCTTCAGAGGATCAGACAGTGCGGCTGTGGGACGCTGGCACAGGCGCCGCGCTGCAGACGCTCGAGGGCCACACTAGTACTGTCAATGCCGTCGTTTTCTCGCCAGATGGCATGCAGCTGGCGTCGGCTTCAGAGGATCAGACAGTGCGGCTGTGGGACGCTGGCACAGGCGCTGCGCTACAGACGCTCGAGGGCCACACTGGCTGGGTCCGGGCTGTCACCTTCTCTCCGGACGGCAAGCAGCTGGCGTCGGCTTCAGTCGATCAGACAGTGCGGCTATGGGACGCCGGCACAGGCGCTGCGCTGCAGACGCTCGAGGGCCACACTGGCTGGGTCTGGTCTGTCACCTTCTCGCCGGACGGCAAGCAGCTGGCGTCGGCTTCAGGGGATCAGACAGTGCGGCTGTGGGACGCCGGCACAGGTGCCGCGCTGCAGACGCTCGAGGGCCACACTAGCTGGGTCTGGGCTGTCACCTTCTCGCCGGACGGCAAGCAGCTGGCGTCGGCTTCAGAGGATCAGACAGTGTGGCTGTGGGACACCGGCACAGGTGCTGCGCTACAGACGCTCGAGGGCCACACTGGCTGGGTCCGGGCTGTCACCTTCTCTCCGGACGGCAAGCAGCTGGCGTCGGCTTCAGTCGATCAGACAGTGCGGCTATGGGACGCCGGCACAGGCGCTGCGCTACAGACGCTCGAGGGCCACACTGGCTGGGTCCGGGCTGTCACCTTCTCTCCGGACGGCAAGCAGCTGGCGTCGGCTTCAGAGGATCAGACAGTGTGGCTGTGGGACACCGGCACAGGTGCTGCGCTACAGACGCTCGAGGGCCACACTGGCTGGGTCCGGGCTGTCACCTTCTCTCCGGACGGCAAGCAGCTGGCGTCGGCTTCGGTCGATCAGACAGTGCGGCTATGGGACGCTGGCACAGGCGCTGCGCTACAGACGCTCGAGGGCCACACTGGCTGGGTCCGGGCTGTCACCTTCTCTCCGGACGGCAAGCAGCTGGCGTCGGCTTCAGTCGATCAGACAGTGCGGCTGTGGGACGCCGGCACAGGCGCTGCGCTGCAGACGCTCGAGGGCCACACTGGCTGGGTCCAGGCTGTCACCTTCTCGCCGGACGGCAAGCAGCTGGCGTCGGCTTCAGATGATCGGACAGTGCGGCTATGGGACGCCGGCACAGGCGCCGCACTGCAGACGCTCCAGACTAGGGCAACTGTGTATCCTCTTACCTTCTCGCCAGATGGATCATACCTTCAGACAAACAAGGGGGCTATACAGATTCGCCCTTCTATGTCCACGATCATTCTTGCTGAATTGACCCCTCCAACTGGTATTTTTGTAGAGGATCAATGGATAGGTCGAGGAAAGGAATATTTATTTTGGCTCCCTGCTGAATACAGATCAACTGTTGCGGCTGTATATGGAAACATTGTTACTATAGGATGTCTGTCAGGGCAAGTTTTAATACTTGAGTTCAGAATCTGATAATCTTTCAACCATCAACCCCACCCTCCAACCGCTATTACAGCCAGGATTTTATAGTTCAATGAAGAGGCAATCTGTGCTTATAAACAGGGTCAGTTTGATTTGAAATATCTTCGAAATGTGTAGAGTTACAGTAATATGAAATCAAATTGTTTGAAATTAAGCGTCTATTAGTCACGTATTAGGTCTTATAAATCAACCATAGAAGAACGTCATCCAGTTGTATGATAAAACAGGCTAGCTGAAACAGTGTTAGGAGTAACTATAATCTTCAGTAAGGGGCTGAGCGAAATTTCTAGAAGCACCTATAACGGAAGTCGGTTTCGTTAGCTGTTATAGAAAGAAAAATAAATGTGAAAGTGCAGATCTGTGGAAAGGTTGAAAATGGAAGGATAAAAACACTAGCCAGAATAGGACTAGCGTTAACACAAGTACCATCGTACTGTGGCTAGCTTTAAAATCTAAGTGTTGTCAAGGGAGGAAGCCGATTTCGCTAGCGACTGTACTCGAATGCTACTCGTTTCACCTAAGTAGGCTTGCTTCGAGGGTTCCTCTTCCTCATATCGGTCAAAGTCGATTGCGCGTGAACATCAGTTCGGACTTCGCTTGTCTCTTCAGCAGTGATCCTGTTGAATTTGCATCGTCACAATTTGAGCATCGGTCAAGTTTTCGCGAAGATCCGTCATGCTGGGAGCATATATGTGGTATGCGAGGTGATCAACTACACCGACGGTGGGTGCGCCTATGATGGGTACAGCGATTCGCGATTCTTCAAGGTAAGCATTCTATCACACCCATTCCACTCTATCTAACATAGGCGAAGGTGAACTTCACTCCCTCCAGAAACACGACACCATTGAGTTTCGGCAGCACGAGGGTACAACCGATCCACCAGAGATGGTGCGGTGGGTCCGGACATTGTTGAGGTTTGTCAATTTTTCGATTAATGCTTCATACGACCTGATCACGGAACCTGGTGAGATGATTGGAGACCTGGCCAAGTACATTGAGCTGGACCAGTAGGCAGATCGGGCAAGTATCCAGCTGCAGGCTCGTACACCTCGAGCAGGGAAATTCACATCGGTTCATGTCATGCCACGTACGAGATGCAAACGATTAGAAGGGTGCCTGGTTCCTCACAAATAATTCAATTACATCTCCCCACGACTGTATTTTTCACGTATTTAACCAAGTCGCACCCCCCAAACCGATATCTGGCAACTCTCATGGTGCCTGGGCTCATTCTGTTATAGGCCTAGCCTAAGTGTTTCACGTGTAGCTCGCATTAGTCATCCATTAGGATTTAGATACTGTAGAATCCCCGGTTGCTCTAAACTAACAACCTTGACAAACTTTCTCAGATGTACCCTTACGTACTACGTTACACATTCCTGGACCCATAGAGACACACCATCAGCTTTCATGACAATTTCGTGAATCAAGACAGGAGCTTCCTCTGGCTCCTCGATAGCAAGCTTCTGGAATTTGATATTCACCTGGAGCTTCTCGGTTGTATAGAGTTGGATATCTTCGAAAGTAGGCCTTGGAGACGCAGACTATGAACGCCCTTGAAGGCGTCTTCGAAGACTAACAGTGGTCTACTAGATACACAGGCCTTAACATTCGATACGAGTCACGTGAAGGTGCGGAGAATATTTCCATTTACCGTACGGGTAAGAATTTTACTATACTGCTGCATTTTGCCTGCCCTGTTTGTATTGCTTACTTATAGGCCATGTGATATGTGTAGCGTGGGTCCTTGGTTACTGGTTACTGAAGTTACAGAATAAGTTATTCCGCTTAGGCGTACCGAGGAAAATTCACGTGATGCTTATGTCTTGCTGAATAGTCACGATGGCTACTAAGAAATAGAGAACATCCACCTCCCTCTCTTAATTGGAATCTCCCTTTTTCTTTTACATAGGCCAACCCACGCACGAAGGAAGAATTCGGGCTCTCTCAATAATAATATCCTGGAATTTCTCAACAGAACACCTGCCATCCACCTAGAGAGTTACAATCTAAAATACTGTTAATCAATGTCGACCCGACCAAACCAGGCAACGCACGAATACGACACAGTCTCGCCAAACTTACCACCACCACAACGTCCGCTCTTTATCTATGGCACTCTATGTGCGAAACCACTCCTTGCCTGGGCCTTGACAGGCAGCGCATCAAACATTGCCGCAGTATCGTGCTTAGCGCGCCCAGCTAGAGTCTCGGGCTTTGCACGTTTTGCAATTAATAACTGCGACTATCCTGCTGTAATCAAGATCGATGACCCACGTTTCACAGTCGATGGCTACTTGCTCCAGCTAGAGACAGCTTCCCAGCGTAAAAAGCTTGATAACTTTGAAGGCGAGCAGTACAAGGTGACCTCCGTCGCTCTTAGCCTTCTTGACGCCAACGGCAAGCCACAAGGCGAGACAATAGAAGCCGACATGTATCTCTGGGATGGAGACACGGATGCAGTCTCCACACAGCCCTGGGAGCTAGAGACCTTTATTGCAGAACGGCTTGAGGATTGGATCGACCTCTTCGAAGGGGTAGAACTTGTTGGAGATGAGGACGAAAGTAATAATAATGTGAGGGAATAATAGTAAACCAATAATTGCTGGCAATTCCCAGGGAACTCACCCGGCTCTGAGTGACCAGCTGGTGGCGATGGAGTGATTCTGTAATAAAGGGGCAGCAGGAGGGATTACAGTATGGCGGATCAGGGAACACGTAACTGGCGATGCGGTGGATAGGATTGTATTTGATGAAACCAAGAGTCAGAGTAATCTATAAACTCAAGCTTGTCTTCTCAGTACAGATGCAGTGCTTCCTATTTATCTTCCTTCATACAGCATCCTGATACTCTCTATCTTCAGCTATTAGCCTTTCTGTTAAGGCATCCTAATCCTGCCGAAGCATCTCAATATTGCCGAAGCATCTATAGCATGTTACAGATTCCCATGTTGATACTGAGATCGCAGGGAAATCAACGTGTTCCATTCTTGTCTGTTTGTAAAAACCCTAAACCCTAGAAAGTGTGAGTGCTTTTACTATTCTCTTAGCACACGTACACGTGCTACCTTAACATCCCACATCTACTGCAGTAAACACCCAGCGAGGTCTGTGTATAATTACTCGGTCCCATACCTCCGATCTTGTCTCCCATTGCAGTATACTTCGTAGTGGGCGAGAATTTTAGGTATCTCAGCATGCCGCTGGCAGCATATATACACCGCGTCGCAATGGCAAAAGACCATTCCTTGCCATTCTCCTCTTGCTGGCCACCTTTGCAGAGGTCGTCAGCCACTCTTGAAAGCCTACCTCGAATACATTCCTTTCAGCCTACCTTAAGTCGCTCGCATACACTTGTTAATTACGGCCTGCCTTGAGTTGCTCGAATACCCCATCGCTTCTGCTAAAGCAGCGCATGTAGGTGAGTAGCTGAGAGACGAGTTAGCACATTTTTGATAGTCTGAACGGCCATAAAGTCACATTCGTTTGGCATTCCGTCAGACTGACTTCGTCAGCTACGTAGTTTGGTCACGATTTGCTCAAATGTCTTGTCCTGGCTCTTGTAATACCCCCAGACCCAGTTCGGCGAAATCCTTCAAGCCAATTTGATATTCTGTCGTGCAATACCTGCATTGCTTAAGCCGTCGTTTGTTCTGATCATCCAATGCACGGAGTAAAGGCCAATGTTGGGGTCGCTCTTATTTCCGAAGATATCGTTGTTCCCTGCCTCGCAGTAGTGGTGAAGACAGACGACCTATCTGCCCTTGCTAGGTATATGTTTACGAAGCAATACGATCGTTTGCGTGCGTATGTAGAGACAGCCGCTAATTATTCTAGCTAAGGAACATTCTTGCTTATTGTTCGTCGCTGGAAACTATAGTCTCCTGGGACAAGATGTCCAAACATCTCGAGAGTTTTGAACTTGTCCGTAACGCTTTGTTGGTTGAAACTGCCGAATAAGGCATAGCCTGTTATTTCTTCTTTCTTTTAGCTCAAGAGAGCTCTTCCCCTCTCTTTTATCTGAGCCCTTCAAATATCAGCTAGGTCCTAAAATGCCACTATATTTCGCCCTACAACAGCTCCATTTTGACATGCTTCATCGCCATTAGAAAAGCTGTGCGGCTGAATTCCTGGTGAATATATAAATTTGTCCCCAATAGATAGTCGGCTTGCTGGCAGGC
>NXFV01000219.1:0-35275 GCA_002803225.1 Gamarada debralockiae | reverse complement strand
TTTCAAAAGAGGGGAATTACAGACTAGACCCAACAAGGAAGGGATTAGCGTTCCAACCAACACAGGCAGTCCAGTTAGATCTGTTACTATCGTCGATTGCATGGAGCCTATTGCAATATAAACATACGATATGGTCTGGTCTGTCTAGTTCCAGCAGAAGAGAGAATTTGTATTGCTCAATATAATCTTCTAGTGAAGCATCGAGGTAGACAGTCCCAAGTGTGTTTCTGATATGTCGGCAGCAAAGAGCGAAGGAGGCAGTCGAGGCTGGTGATAGAAATTTCGCAACTTCGAGTACGAGTTCATTGGGAAGCTTGGCCATCGCCGGGTTTTTGACGGCAATGAAGTCCATCTTAAAGTAAAGTTGCTCTGAGAGGCGAGCAAAATCCGGGGAAGGGAACGCAGATAAATTCTAGTGGAAGTGAACTTAGAACAATTCTGAAAGACGAAATGTCACCAACATAGAGCGCGGGAAATAATGTGTAGTGTCCCAGTTTCGTCCCTCCATCACATAACTTGCAACATGATTCCATTCCCATCGTTTCACCTACAGGTCCAAATCGAACGTGAACAAGTAAAGCACTTTGTACTGAGCGTTGCTCAAAGTCTACAAGCGTCAATTTTGGGTGAAAAAAAATCGCCAGTATATGGTTCCTGAGAAGACTACGAGCAACGTATTGAGTGTTGCCAGTGTGTATCAGCGTAGGAGGCAGTTCTTCTTCCTAGCGCAGTCAAAGTTGATACTGCGCCCTCCCAGCGAAGCTTCACCAGGGCCGTGATTTTTCAGGGTCACGGATTAAATCGCTTCCCCTTTCCCCGCACTCGGCCCATTTTTGTCCGAAATGGCGGGGATACATTGATGCGGGGTCACAGCCTGATTTAAGATACGGTCACACCGTTCTCGCAAGGCTGCGATCCTTTCATCCATTTCTATCTTGGGTAAAGATGCGGGTCATCAATGTAGATTCTGTACAATTTCTCCGTGAAGGACGGGGTTCAATGCAATCAATAAAGCATCACCACGTTTCAGCTTTCTTTTTATCGGATATGCAGAGACTCATCTCTAAATTACATCCAATATTAATTGCATCGTCTTTAAGGCCATGAAGCTTCTAAACTTGCTCTTCGTGCTTGCTGTTCTCTTCCTGGCCTGTTCGGCGGACACGAATAGTCAATTTGGTCCCGAGAAAACATGTATCGTCAAACCAGGAGGCAATTCGTCAATTGACGATGCTCCCGCGATAATCGACGCTTTCTCACGATGCGGCCATAACGGAAAGGTTTCTTTCTTGAATACAACATATCATGTGAACACAGTGATGAACACAACAGGCCTGAAAAACTGCCAGGTTGATCTTCAGGGAACACTGCTGGTAATTTCTTCCCTTCAACTTCGTCATTCACTGCTGAATAAACTTCAGTGGGGTACGAACATCACATACTGGCTAAATCACTCTCTCCCAGTAGGATATCAAAACCAATCTTCTGCCTGGATCTTCGGAGGAGAAAATATCAACTTCCAAGGGCACGGGTACGGCACTCTGAACGGCAGTGGTCAGGCTTGGTACACCTACATCCATGGCCAAAGCAACTATCCAGGTCGTCCACACGCGATCACAATCTGGAACACCAAAAATTCCGTTTTCGAAGGAATTAAATTCGTGCAGAGCCAGATGTGGTAAGTCTTCTTAGTTGTCATTTGAAATGATCTAATCTAACGAACATAGGACCATGACCGTCATTCACAGCGAAAACGTCCTTCTCCAAGACATCTATGTCAACAACAAAGGCAACAGCGGATCCGTAAGCAGCAATACCGACGGCGCAAACACCATCTACTCGAACAACATCGAATTTGCTCGCTGGTCTGTCACAAATGGTGATGACAGTATAGCCATCAAAGCCAATAGTACGAATATTCTCATCCGCGATAGCTCGTTTTATAGTGGTCTTGGAGTAGCGTTTGGGAGTATCGGACAATTAAAAGGGGTATTTGAGAGGATTGAGAATGTCACAGTGAGGAATATCACGTGTTACAAGACACTACATGCATCCTACATCAAGACCTGGACTGGGCAGCAAGTCGGGTACCCTCCAAATGGAGGCGGCGGTGGTATTGGCTGTGCGTATCCACCTTCCCATTCTATTCTACAGGCTTACTGACTTTCCCCTCTTCAAAGATATCAAAAACGCCTTTCTAACCGACTTCTATCTCACCAACGTCAGCGCACCCTTCACCATCTCGCAATGCACGACATTCAGTGGCGTAGCAGGAAATTGCAGTTCCTCGCTCTTCGAAATTGAAAATGTTACATTCTCTAACGCTGTCGGCACCGAACTTGCGAATCCGATTGCGAGTCTGCAATGTAGTGCTGCGGCGCTATGTACAAACATTACGATTACCGGGATGGATTTGGTGCTCACGAATGGAAGTGTTGCTACTGGGTATAATTGTAATGCGGTGGTTAACCCGGTGGGATTTAATTGCTCGGGTGCTACGTGTTTGACGGGGAGTGCTACGGGGAGTTGCTGAGAATATCAATTGCCAATTTTTGGGAAGTTCTGATGGAATTGTAGAAGCTGAGAAGCAGCCTTTGTATGAGTACATGAGTACCTTCTCAGAGGCAGTGAATAAAAGGTGCGAGCAAAGTTGCCCAAATGGAACTAGTGCTTGTCATACGCACAACGGGTAAAGAAAGCACGCCTGTCTCACAAACGCCAAACCTTCAAAAAGACAAGTCGCGAAAGTTCGAGCTTCGAACTGGGAACTCCTCAGTTCGCAATAATCATTCTTCCATCTTCATCGTTCAACAAATTCAACTTCCCAGGTCATATATCAATCTCGGGCCCCCTCCTCGCGCCAACCCTTCATCACCCCAAATTACCAGACCACCTCACTTCAATAATGGCAGGACAAAACCCAGCCCCACCAAACCTCGACATCGAAGCAGCAGCACGCAAATTCATCCAATCCTACGCCGAGGCAATGTCTCTCGCCCACTCCTCCCCTCTAACACCACTCCCCACCATCGCAGTCAAACTAGCATCCCACTACCTCCCGAACTTTACATCCTTCTCGCTCGGACACATCGTCTCCGCTCCCGACGCCGCTGTCGCTGCAGTCATGGTCCAAGGACATCTCGAAAGGTTGGTTAAGGCCGAGGTGGGATGCGATGTTAGAATGAAGGGAGAGAGGGTTCAGGTTGTTAATAATGGGGGTGCGATGTGCTGGATCACGTGGGTTATTGTGCCGGGCGAGGGTTGGAAGGGTGGAGTGGATGGAAAGGGTGGTTGGGAGTGGGAGAATTGCTATTTTTATAGGAGGAAGGGGGATGGAGGGGAGGGCTTTGAGGGCGTTATTTCGGATGGGGAGATTGAGGGGTTGGTTAGGCATGTTCCGGGGATCTTTAGTTGAAGTTGAAGTTCAGAGGGGCTTAGAGATTGAAAGGCGTCAAAGGGTTGAGAAAAAGTTAATTTGCTTTTCACGAGCATATCAAGCTTTTGTGGCAAACTCGATTGGGAGAAAATAAAGTCTGAATGCTCATTCCATTTCGAGATTGTAGGATTGCTCTTGTCTACCTTGCATCTCTTAATCTCTTCAAGCGGAATGAATTTTACTTGTTAAATCTCGCCATTTATGCCAGTCGTTTCAAAATGGCTGAGTTTCCAAATCTCAGAAAATAAGACTAAATGGTGAATCGAAATCTTCAATGCTTGGCTACCTCTGGCTCGCATCCGAGACTATGTTACTTCATTGCTCTTACCTATTCCGATTTCAAAGATTTCACCAAGGAGAGTGAATAGTTGCCAAATTCTCCGTTTCATGCTCATGAATATTCATTTCAGTCGAGGAAGGTAGGACAGTCCAGTCCAGATTCCCTTCTTTGCGAAACCTTTCGCTTCCCTGTCCACGCCCAAATCGTTCGAATTTCTACAACGATTCACAGAAAACGAATCACCTTCCATTTACCCAAAAAAATTTGATCCATAACACTAAAGCCCGATGATACTACTCCAATCACTCAATATGAATGGTGAATTGCCCGATGTGGCCTTAGTGAGGATTGATCACAGAGTGGTGGAGGCAGACCCAGAACGATACAACTTAACCGCCATATAGCAGAAAATGTGCTGGACTACGAGATACCCTCGGAGGTGCCCTATGCATATAATCGATGGGTCAAACTAATTCAACGACTGCAAAGTGTGCCATCAGAATGCCACCCTGGTGCTGGCGCACATCCTGCTTTCGCTACGACAAGGGCGTCTTCTTTTTTACTGCCTCAGCAGCCTCGGTTTATACAGGAGTTTTGAATCGTGTGTACGCGGTAGACCACTCTGAGGTGATCGTACCGTCGCTCTCATCCCTGAAATTTGGTACGTAGTTTCCCGAACTTAGAAAGCGAGTTTCTGTGGGGTTGAAACTCAGAACCCGCAAAGCTCTAATTTTCTACCCATATTGAACGACTGCTAATTGAGTCATCTGCAGGCTCTGACTGCCTGGTCCTACGACTAGATGCATGTTCTCCCAAAGATGGGGCATCAGGGAACTTCCCACCCAAGTGTGTCACTTCGAATTAACACTTCATGTCGAGGTGGAGTTCTTCCATTTCCGGACCGTCTCAAAACATGTACCGAGAGCAGAGAGATAGAATCATTGAAATAGAAAGAACGATTACTAATTTCTATAACTCGGAAACGCCATCCAGGCTTTGTTAGAGTCAGATGCGGAGAGTATCAACTTCTGTTTCCTCCCAACAACAGGAATATGAAAAGAGAGGTATGTTCTTCCGGGAGTAGATGACCTCCAGAAGGATCATGAAGAGATCCTCCGAAGTTTCCCAAACGAAATGAGCAAATGGAGTCATTTTCTCAGGAGCAAAATCTGAAATGGTTTGAACGATTGCTGACACCAACTTTCAACTGCTGTACCATTCTGAGATTTGTTATAATCGACGATCAAAGCTATTAAATTAATTCTCTCGTATGGTAGTAAAGCCAGAGGGGTTTACTGGGACGGAGGAGGGAGTCGAGAGAAACTTGGCACATTACAGACATCGTTTGTGCTATATAGCTGTTATCTAGCGCGATTACGATATTTAATAGTATTAATCGTGTCTATCTTGTTTATCATGTCCTTTATCACCGTGACGCCTTTTCTCGGCTTCGCCTGCTGTTGATAGATAGATCTTACTCATCCCAGCTGTTGCTGTAAGTCTAGCATATCTTGATCAAGTAGCTTCCACGTGTCGTTTGTGAGCTTGATCATGAGCTCGAAGATGTTTCTGTCGAATCAGACGATATTGTGTGGTAAAATCATGTATGTATTGATGTCTCTAAGGAAGGAAAATTGGAGGGTTGCCAGAACCCGAAATATGTGTACACAACCGTTGCCATAGCAACCAGTTCATCTGACAGTTTCGCGGACTAAATCCTAAACAGTTGGCCTTTTCACTCGCGCCTGGCTATTAGTATCTAACGATAGCTCTCAACCCAGGCTATCTAACAACTGTCTTAGAATCCGAATTGGTTATGGTTTGGTTGCGTAATTTGAAGAATATTTTCTGCTGAGGGTGAGTTGGAGTTTGTTGGAATTAGAGGTCTGAAGCAGCAACATCAGGCATAGAGTGATAAAACTTGAATTTCAGTTGCCATTCTACCGTGCTCATAGCCTATATTTATAGTGTTTATGGCCCTGATTCGTTCAGATCACATGCTGTAGTTCAGCTTGGAGTCACCGAAGAGCCGGAATCTACAGGCCTTGGCACGCTGAAATACAGGCTGTAACTCCGTGTACAGCTTAGACTACAGGGGTTTCTATCCAGGGTCTTGGGCACCTGGAAATGCAACAATATGAAAGCCCACGTCACGATTGCAATACCCGTCCCCCAAGGATCCCCTGTTAAACATATAGAAGCCAAATATATCCAAACGATGAATAACAGAAAGAGAAAGATAGTTTTGCAATTCCCGAGCTGGTATTTCAGGATGACTGAGATAAGACAGCTAATTGATAGTCTTTGAACTGGGTAGCTCACGGTAAGTATCGTCCCGAGGGCAAAGAGGATCCAGAAGGAGGGTCCACATCTGCATCAAAAGGATGAATTCAAGCAATGACCAAGGAAGCTTCATCTCTGAGCCTCGCTAAGACTTTACATTATAGAGTATGCAACTTTACCGAAAGGATCTTCTGCAGGAACAGGACACTCTGGCACCTCCACCGCGGGATTGAAGCGTCGTATGTTGCGTGGATCATTATGAATAGCTGCCTCCCACCCAATAGGCGGGATTGCGACTTTCCTCATAGTTGCATAACGACATGTCTTCGATTCGGAATCTTCTTCAACCGTCCAATCCTGGTAGTCACTTATCCAATGCCTTCCTGTCCCTGGCTTGAATAAATAACGGATCCCAGCTATGGTATATACAAACGTCGGATGAGGTATAAGGGTCCAAACACGCCCAATGTATGAAAATTCGACAATATCTTCTTCGTCATTCATAGGAGCTAGTCTTCTCTTGGCAACAATGGGTGCTCTGCTTTTGGCAATGATCGGGGGCAGCTTGGGCGGAGGTGCGGGAGCAGCTTGAACTCTTTTACCAGCCCGGGGATTTGCAATCTGTGTGTTTCTCTCTGGGGTTAGCGGTGGTGGCGAAGATGTGATATTTGGGACGAAGTGACTGTGATCTTCAACTGAATCGAGCTTCTTAGGAGGCAGGGGCTCTGAGGCTGAATTGATAATTGGGTTCAGGGTTTCGGCGGCCGACCGTGATACTTTTGAACGTAAATCATCATGCCCCTCAGCTCTTTCCGTACCTGATGACAATTGCCGATTGTTGTGAGACCGCAAAGGCGGTTCTGGCTTGTCTTGAGCATTTTTGGACGGTGTATTGATGTTAGGTTCTCGCATTTTGCCTTTACCAGAGTCAACTGTCGCGTTCTCGCCTTCATCTCGAGCCGTCCGGAATGAAACATCCCTCTGCTTGGTGCTCTCCGCAAGTTTATTGCGGGCAGGTTGGTCTCCTAAGCTGGGATAACCCGAATCCGACAAAGTGTCCAGGTTTCCCTGCAAATTTATTGAGGTCGAGGGTCTCGCTCCTTCCTGTTGAACTTCCTTGCAATTTGGATGTGCTCCATTTAGGAAATCTCCGTCTTCTGCTTCCTCCACAAATGCTTGACGTGTTGACGAATTGCTCACGACCGCCTGGTATGCCGAAGACGATTTATCTGCAAAGCCTGTAGAAGTGCTTTTTTGGAGCGACGTTTCATGCTCCTGCATATCACATGCTTCAGAATGTGTGGACATTTCCTTGGGACCTGATAGTATAGTGCCAGTCAAACTGCTTGAATCTTGCTCCTCAGTCCTATCGCTGGTGATACCGTTATCTGAATGAGCCACGACGTTCGGGTCTCTTGCTGCCCTTCTAAACTCGGGTAGCGACGATGAAGAAGCTACGAGTACGGCCTGTGCCTGATGTTCGGACTTCGAAACCTCAAGGCTTTTTCGGATGTGCTCCACCTCATTCTCAACCAATTGATCCATAGCTCCTCTTGCGCCCAGCTCCAAAATATACTTCTGAATAGTCCTCTTGTGTCGTCCCAGGGTATCACTGGAAAACCCTTCCTTGATCAGCTCGCGACGGAAAGCTTTCCAAACACCCCTGTCATCTTCTGTGTACGAAGTCAAGATCGAATTTTCCTCATGGCTATTTGCTTGCATCGACGCCGTGACCCAATGGAGAGATTGTTTAATCTCTCGCAGCTCATCTCCATGAGAGTTCATGTATTTCTCAACCTTTCCTTGTGACCCGATCGCCAGGAGATTCACGAACAAGGTAATGGCTTGCGTGTATGTTGCAAGTTCAGACCGGATTTTCCCCAAATCCTGCATCTCGCCATTGCCGAACCTGACTCGTTGCCAAAGCTTTGTGATACGCCTTTTCTCTTCCGGTAGCGCATTGTACTTATCCAAAACCTGCGATAGCACCCTCAGCACCCGTTCGCAGTCTGTGGCCAAGGTTGCAAGCTCAGTCCTCCGATTATCTTTGCTCCGGTTGAGAAGTGATTCGGGCTTCGAAACTTCGATTTCAAGGCGTTGAAGGACAATGTGGAGGCTGCCAACTTCACGTACGAGGCTGTCGTGTGCACCACATGCCTTTCGCACATTCTGAAGCGTGGTGTATGCTAGCTGTGTAAGAAGCAGAAAGTCTCCGACGGAAAATCCAAAGGACATTTTGGAACCAGTCTGCACGAGGCCGCGAGCCTTATGCAAGTTACAAGATTGGTGCTAGGGATTCAGAAGGCGTGATGGTTCTCGAGCGTCTCACTCGAACATGCACGAGGTTGGCCTTGTAATTAATGCGAGCCTGATCCAAAAAATTGAAAGGTCTCGAGAAAAGAATTGAGAAAAGCCAAGACTGCGCTGCTGGTGATAATCGTGGGGTTTTGAGAGGGTAGTTGTACCGCGGGGTCGACTAACAACCCAGAACTTGCATATTGTGGCTTGTCAGGTGGATTGTGTCATAATATTCACACACTATACATGTATGCAATTGACTTAATAGATATCGACAATTTCAACGCTATTGCTACCGTCGCCCAAGCTTTACCCACGTACCACACTACAAACGACATCAATATCATTTGACTTCATTACGCATCTAATATATTTTGAAATCTATCGTCTGCTGCATCAAACTCTGCCTTCCTATACACACACATTTCAAGGTGGGCCGTCGATTGTGGAAGGAGCGAGAGAATGCGAATCGAATCTGGTGTTGCAGACAATAGTGAAAGCGTGAAGTCCATTGAATGATTGAGGAGCGGGTCCGTTAAGTGCTTTTAAGCATGGCCATCAAGACATACCAGTTCCGCGATTATTATCTTCTACAACCTCCCTACCTTCGCGCAAGAGAGGGGTTTATAAGCGCTGAAATGAGACTGCCCCGCACTTACAAGCATCTAAGCGAGCTCTCTCCTTTCCACCTCCGCAAACGCCTAATAATCTCTCCGCAGACAAAAAGAGTCGTAAGAACTCAAGGAAGTGTCGCGTTTGCTTTTCCTAATTGCCACGTTTTCGTTTATTGGGCTTGATTTCATTTTTGTTTTCCTTGAGTAAATGAGACCCTTTGAGCGGACGAGGAAAGGAGCAGGGTGATGAGGACTGGGATGGTAGAGGGGGAGACGAGGGCTATTCTTGTGAAGAATAGGAAGAAAGGGATCTGATAAATCTGTGTCTGTATGGATTGTTGCAATTCAACCAACCGTTGAGTTGGGAAATGGTTTTGGGCAGCTATGCTTCTGTCAACGCTCTTTGTTCAATAAAATGCAGAGTAAATGTGTAATGCTACGAAGGGTGAAAGCTTGAGGTTGTTGAGATCTACAGGCTCTTAGAGAGAGGTTAAAATAGCTGTTCATCATCTCCCTCGCCAGACTTGAAATTATATTGACCTCACTGGCCACATGTGGCACAATTTGCCTGAGGCTCATCGTTATTGGTAACAAATATATCTTGTCTCATTCAGACCGGGCGAGCTTCGTCAAGCTGCGCTGGCAGTTCGATTCACATCCCGCGATCAGGAGTCAAGTTCCAGGGTAATATATGAGGCTGCCAGCGTCCAGAGATATATACGAGACGCTGTGGGAAAGCAGAGAAGCACCACTCTCCCCTCCCTTTTACCACCTACTCTGGTCCCGTTCTCAGCCGCAAATTTATTACAAGGGAAAACTCTATCCTTGAAGAGCTCTTCAGCCTTGATAATCATGAGCTACTACGCAGCACCTTCCCCAGCTCCACCACCACAAAGCGTAGCTCTTCCTCCTCACCTCCCGGTACATCCCTCAATTCTAAGTCCACTTCAAATCTTCCATGCTAACACCCAGCAGGACTGGGCGCCACAAGCCAAAGTCGACCTCTCGGTCCGCACCTCGCCCGAGGTATATGCCGATCTGACCGTGACCTGGCCGTCCGCGTCCAAGGCCTGGCACTTCCAACTCTCCAGCTCAGGAGAGAACGCTATGCTTTTTCCTGTTGGAGAGCCGACTGTGTATTCGGCTGCACAAAGCCAGGCCGTCCCAGCGATCCGTGGAGGCGACACCGGATATGCGGCTAGGGAATGGCAGGGTGGTGAGAGGTGGTTATGCGACGTATGATGGAGACGGTACTGCGAGAAGGGGCGGAGGTGCGTGGCCTGAGCGGGATTCTCAGGGTTATTATGCGATGGAGGAGTATAGCGGAGTGGGAGCGGTGCCGAGGTATGCTTCTGAGGAGCAATGGAAGCCGCAGCACGAGGGTCGTAACATTGAGTACGACGGCATGCCTGATGCTGCAGTGAATCGTAGGGAGAGTCGAGTTGGGGTGAGAGGATGGACAAAAAGGCTGATGGTAACGGGAAGAGTGGCAAGCATAGGTTTCACGCTGGTGACAGAAAGAGGAAGTGATCGCGGAGCGTGGGAAGTGTAATGAAAAGGAGGAGATGGCAAGGAAAGTGTAGTTTCGGTGGGACTTCCCAAAATCATACGTTTCACACTTCAAGCTACTCGCAAACAACTCAACGAAATCCAGATCTCCTATGTCTTGAACGTCATTTCATTTCGTCATAACCTCAGTAAATCCTGAAGTCTATGGTCTGCTGTATCATGTTCTGCCGCAGCCCTTGGGTACTCTCCGAATCGGCCTTACTCGACTCTCTCCTCCCGGTCACCTTCACGCTCGTATGGGTCCCCAGATTGTTTTCCAGTGCATAGTCTTGTGGGAATCGGCCGGCGAAGGAGGAGAATGCGTATTTGTCGCTGGTGCGGAGGCCGTGTTGCTCGGTGATTGCGAAGGCGTTTACATTGGGCTGAAGCTCGACGATGAGGCGGCCGAGGGAAGGGATTGCTGTTGCGATTATGCTCAGGTTCATCATTGCTCTGGAAGACCGTTAGCTGTGTTGGGACGGGAAGAGGGAAGGGACGCTTACTGATCCCACATGCTCGAATTGGTGTTCGCCCACGTTTTGTCGGAAGACGCAACGAGGATGGCGAAGTAATGTATTTGGATCGCCGTTGCAATGATGACAAGAATTCTTGTCGCGAACAGAGCCATGATCCTCCATCTCTTCGATCTGGATACTCCGACCCTCCAGAACACCGTGCAAGGGAGCAATATCAGAGCTGCGTCGGTGACGATGTTGAAGGCTGCGATGGATTTGAAAAGTGCATTCTGCCATATTGTTAGGCCAAATCTTTTGCGAAAGAGAATGTTCGCTCACTTGATTAATGCAATTTCCCGTAAACTCCCACGGATGAGGCAGCGAGCATCTGAACGCCAGCGCCATAATTGAGGAGAATGCCCAAAAGATGACGATGATAATCAGACCTTGACTCGCGATCAAAGAGTACCCCTCAGCCATCAAGCTCTTCACGAGCAGAGCAAGCGATGTTTTGCCACATGCTATCGTCGCGATAAGGAAGATTTGGGCCACATATTCGTACTGGACGTTGTGTTAAAAGTTGTGGACGAGGCAATCGTTCGGCTGATCGGGATGCTCAGTACCTTTTCATAGAAGACGAAATCGCTGTCCGATACGATATCTCTCTTCTTTCCCAGGCCATGATTGACTGCTAATTGAACGAATACACTTTGTACTATCCCCAGTACCTGTATTGTTTTGTGTAATTAGTTATCGGGTCGGGTGTTGAGGGTCAATTGAGTTTGGAGATCCGTACCATGGCAAGTGCGAGTAAGATGTCGTCAGACTTGATAAACCTTACGATGTACCATCTTGTAAAGAGTCGCGCAACGACGGTCACGACCATTAGTATAAGAAGGGTGTAAAGCGCAACGCACACATATCCTCCATGATCATTTTCAGTGATCACGAAGAGCGGCGGCAGCATGCCAGCTCCCGACATGGTGGTTATGGTTTTCTTGAGACACTGTCTTTAAGCGCGGATCGGGGCGAGATTTAGCTGGGAGCTGGAGCCAGAATGCCTAGCATTTTGATGGATGGGATGACAGGAAGACCTAAAAGTCAGTGAGTTGCGTGCTGAAAGCACGAGAGCAAATCAACGATTCTTCCTCGAACGTTCAGTCTGCAGGAGGGCTGGCACGGCCATAGCCGTCACCCGGGTTCTGCGATGTCAAGCGCCTGTGCTACCCTCGGCAATGCACAAGGTCTGTATCCAATAAGATAACGTTACAATATCTTCGCACCGCCACACTATTCATCAAAGTGGGGTTCTGTTATCTAAATCATAAATACTCAGCGTCGGCCCACGATATCGACGCCAAGAGCCGTTGGATAAAAACGGATTGGCTGTGGTCAATTCCAAATCATGTGAAAACCCGAGGATGGTTGGGGCGGAAGGAACTCCGTGCACTTCACCAGCCACAATGTCGGTGTCATCTCGCGATCCGAGTTTCTTCCTGTCAAAACTTGGCCGGCTGAAATCCTAAATTGCCAAGCTTTACCCTATCGTCGGAACCAGCCACCCAATGGCAATACCAAAGAAAATGGATCCAGCCAGAGATTCGGAGTGTCGTGTGAGAAGGAGGGGGGGTCGACCTCGTCTCCTCGTCTTCCGGTTATCCTCTTTCCGCATGCTGAAATGAAACTCTCCCTTCCTGCCACCTCCTCGATTATGCACACGGAAAGCAGTTTCGGATTATACCAATAAGATGTCTGCCGCTCTTCTATCCATCTAGAGACTCGCAGTCGTGCGTGGTCGAGTGTAAGCACGACTGCGATTACTTTCGTTATCTCACCGGCTATTTTCAGCTGCCACCTCGGCGAGAGGCGCACCACCATGTCAGACCAGAGCCACGATACCTTCGAGATGTCCGCAATGGGCACCAAATCACCGCGCGATTCAATTTCGTTGCAAAAAACTCGGAGTCGCACGCGATCAGATGTCGAACAGAACGACGGAGTGCTGATGAACACAATTGGCAGACCGCAACAGATGAACGTAAGGAGCGAGAATCCTTTTAACTTCGCTCCTACTAGGTTCACTGCTGAACAAGCTGTGCTTAAGAGGAATTTCGGTTCCCTATCGATTCTCGCATTATCGATAACACTGCTGGCATCATGGGAATCCATTGCGAGGTGAGAGGTCTTGGCCGATTTGCTTGTATGGGGATAACTGCTGATGTGGGGAAATTTATAGTGGATTCACTCCAGGCCTGATGAATGGCGGCCCTTCATCTCTAGTATGGGGAATGCTCCTGTCGACGACTGGATCTATGGCATTGGCCCTCTCGTTGGCAGAAATGGCTTCCATATGTCCAATCGCCGGAGCACAATATCACTGGACTGCAATATTTGCACCCCCGAAGATTAAAGCATTTATCACTTGGATGCAAGGTAGGAGGACCGCTGGAATAGGCTGAAGGAACTTGACTGATGACCACAACAGGATGGATCACAGTTTTTGCATGGCAGGCTACCGTCACCAGCGTCTGTTACCTCATCGCCACCCAAATCCAGGGCCTCGTAGTTTTGAACAACCCAACTTATGTCTTTCACCGGTGGCATGGAACCTTGATCATGTGGGCCGTAATGGTCCTCTCCTTCGCCGCCAATGTCTACGCCATCAAAATTCTACCACTGATCCAACTTTTCGGCGGCATAATGCATGTCACATTCTTTATCGCCTTGATCGTTCCCCTCGTACTCCTCTCACCACGCAGCACTCCTGAGTTCGTCTTCACAGAACTTCTAAATGAAGGAGGATGGAAGAGTAATGGAATTTCCTGGTGTCTGGGAATGTTGACCGTTACATATTGCTTCATTGGTGACTCCTACCAAGCCGTGCATGAGAGCCTCATGACTTACTAATGGTACCTGCATAGGCTTCGACGGCGCGATCCATATGAGTGAAGAAGTACGCAACGCTTCAACGGTCATTCCCAAAATCCTCGTCCAAACCATTGCCATCAACGGCGGTCTCGCATTTATTTTCATTCTCGTCCTCCTATTCTGTATCGGAAACGTCGAGAATGCCCTTAAGACACCAACCGGTTTCCCCATCATCGAGATATTTTACCAAGCCACTAGATCCGTCAAAGCGGCTACCGCAATGCAATGTGCTATCACCATCATTGGCTTCGCCTCAAATATTGGGGTGGTTGCCTCAGTGTCTCGCCTCACGTGGGCCTTCGCTCGTGATGGCGGCTTACCGTACTCGGAGTTCTTTGCAAAGGTGGATACCACATACCACGTCCCCTTTCGCGCCATCGGTCTTGTTTCATTTACCGTCGTGCTGCTCTCCCTAATCAACATTGCCTCGACCACCGCACTCTCCGCCATCCTCGCGCTCAGTACCGCCTCCCTCTACATCTCCTACCTGATCCCCATCGTGCTCCTCGTCATAAAACGACTGAACAAAAACTCCGATCCCGAGCCCATAACTTTTGGACCATGGACGCTCGGGAGCTGGGGTATGGCGATAAACCTCTACGCTATTGTGTTTGGCACATTCGTGTGTATATTCGTGCCTTTCCCAACGACGATACCAGTAACGGCGCTGAACATGAACTACGCTGGTCCTGTGTTCTTGGGACTTTGTATATTGTTGGTGTGTGATTGGATGTTTAGGGGCAAGAGGAGGTATACAGGGCCTTTGAAGGAGCTATTACAGCCTCCAGATCAACGGCAAAGGAAAGAAAGTAGTGCCGACGGATAGATGTACATACAAAGTCTAATGAATGAATTTATGATGTTATGATTGATTTGAGCATGGAATGGTCTGTGCAAATGCACTTCCCCAGCTTTCCATGGGCGGACTACACGCTTCCGTATCGTCAGAGAGCAAGCGCTCAATCCCTGCAGTCCAGACCTTGCATTCATGACAGTCGAAATGGCTTGAGGAGGACGCATCTTGACAACGAACCTTTCAGCACCGAAAAGATAGTTTCAAGTCGCCTTCTCATGCACAGTTGTGTGCTAATATATATATATGCTAATCCATCATCCAGTACTGTTGACAAAACAGGCCAAAGGCCTCCGTTGCCCAAAGCGGCAGTTTCATAGTGGATTGCTTAGTACGAGTCCATGTGCCTTAATATTGCGCTCAGTGCACAAGGTGCTTCAGGTCAACGCTTTATAGTGTACTCTGAAATTGTTTCTGCACATTTGTCTGGGCAATAACAGGCATTCAATATTTGGTTCCAGTTGGTAGTTCCATACGTAACAGGGCTTACTGTATGTAAGGTTTTGCTACGCTATGTTCCTTTGCAGACAGCGAATTGCCATGAACAGAACCAGGCTTCCAACTTACTCCAAGCTGAACTTCAAACAATCCGCTCCCCCCAAATTCACCCAAACGCTTCAAACACACAAGCGTCCCTCGACATCACGTTTTTCAACAGCCCAGGACCTGAAAAGCTCGTAATTCACCTTAAGAGAATGGACTTTGTATTATCTACCGACACAAATTACAGATATAAGTAGCCAAAACCCAGAGCGAAAAGAACAACCATCAAGCTGCTAATCTTCCGACTACCAGTTGCTGCGCTGGAAAGTGTCGCTGTGCTCGAGGAGGATGATGAAGATGATGAAGACGAGGAAGACGAGCTGGTAGTGGTAGCATTACCCGACGAAGATGTTCCAACAGTAGAGTTGCTACTATATGAAGTTGTGGCATTTGACGAGGACGAGGACGAGGTCGAGGTCGAGGTCGAGTTGCTGCTGCCGCCGCTGATAACAATCGACGTGTAATCACCCGTCTCATCGCCATAAGTGTATTCCGTACCCGAAGTCGTGTAGTCCTCAATAGTGATGTTCTTCACATACATAATGAATGGCGCCTTAGTGAGATCCGTGTATCCACCAGCCCATTCAACGGTTCCTGTAGCCTCATCTGCGGCACCGCCATCCCAGATACCAATCTTGATTCGCATTGGAGTTTGAGGGAAGTTCTTGCCATCCAAAGCATCGGCGTAGAGGAGAGTGCGTACTAAGCTGCCGTCGACATACCATTTGATGTATTCGGAGGTCCAGTCGACAGTGTAGGTGTGCCAGTTGTCTTGAGGGTCGTTGACTGCTTCGTAGGTTGCGCGGTTGTAAGTGGTGGTGTTACCTTTGCCGAAGTAGTTGGTCTCGACGACTGTGGAGTTGCCACCAAGCCATTCCTGTACTCTTAATTAGTGTAAGCCCTCTGGGAAAGTTTGAAAAGTATACGAACCCAGTCGATCTCATCCAGATCATCAGACTCCATTACGAAGGAACTGACTACACCCGTTCCGTTTGCCGCTCTCAAGGTAACCTCAGTCTTGCCGAAGAAGATGTAGTTGTTGGAAATGATGGTGCTTGCAAGACCCTCGGAGGTCATGATAAATTCAGCACCATCTGTGCCGTATGTAATATTCGTACCAGACGCAGCTGAGAATTCGGAGCTTTGGCCGGCGGTGAAATCAACAGTGATGGTTTTACCGAGAGCTTTGTCGCTGGGACAGGCTGGAAGAAGGTAAGTAAATATGCCGAGTGTGTAGAAGGGACGAGATTTTTCTCTTACTAGTATTTGTCAAAGGATTACAGTCGGTAGAAGTTTGTCCCTGAACGAGCTGGGAGAAGACAAGGGCCGAAGCCGCGAGTGAAGGAATTTGAGATCTCATATTGAAAGAGGACAAAATGGAAAAGCGAGTGACTGTGTTCAAGAATGAGGAACAAACAAACAATTGAGGATGTTTTGAAAAGAAGATGAAGCTGGGCCTTGTGAATATAACTATGGTGACGGAAACACACTAATATATTAATAGGCCGGTATGGGACCATTTGCTACTCCATTCTTTGTGGCTGGAGACAAGACCAAAATGAGATGTCCAGTGTATTCGCGCCGGTGAGTACGAATGTTGTGGAGACGGGGTATACGCAATTGTGGACATCAAACCAAGGACTTCGCGCTGTGACGACGACACTTATCTTGACGCCAGGGGATCAGAGGAAGTTCATCCGATCTCAACAACACCTGAAAAATCAACTCGGCTTGAGAAAATACACAGACGCAGAGTGAATATTCAGAGTCCAACAGTTTTCGTCCTGAATTCCGCATCTTGCTGGAAATAATCAAGCTTTACGGCGTGTTCAATCTGCAGAAGATAGTTTCAGGAGACTTAAGCTTAACAAAGAAAGAATACGCGTCCTTCGATCCACTTTGGAGCTTCCCTGCCTCAGCATCGCATTTCATAAAACTTTTCAAGACTCTGGTCTTCTTCCCGATACTAGGTTGATCGTCCTGATAAACTTGAGTACTTGAGCCCAGTTAAAAATGTCGATGCGTTGTGACCACATCTGGTTGCTTCGTGGAAGTAGTAAATTTTTTGAAGGCCCGCTTTTGTACAGTATCACGTGATCGACCCCTGAGCCGATCGACCAGGGGTGGTAGTTTCTGGGAGTAGTTATCTTTCACAGGAGAAGAGGATTGGGGGTGCCGTTTACCGTGTCTTCTTCACAATTCGAGTCTGTCTTTATTGTGTTTACAGAACGTTTTGGACTTTAGTAGTTCGCTTGTGAAGCTCTAAGTCGATCACGAAGGTCTTGTCTTAGCCAGAGAAGTTGCAAGAAAAATTAGAACTGTATCATGGAATATATTTCTTGAACTCGGATGTTCTTTATTAAGTCTCTTATAATCCTCTATAAATTTGTAGGACATGTTGTTGATAAGCTGCAATTCATTAGCTTCTCATTCATCGCCGCTCAGTTGATGACTCCACGAACTACAATTGCATTTCTTAGACAATTTCTCGTCATTTGCTGCCTTTGCTGATCTTGAAGGCACCGACTATTCATCCTGCAGTGCCTGTCAGCCGAGAAACTATGGATAAGAAATCAAATCCACTCATAAATCTTTATCCGGATCCTGAGTAAACAATCTCTCAAAATTGTGGCTCGAAATGGATCGACGAGCTTCCTGTACTTCTCCTCCTCACTTCTCTGTATTTGTCCAAAATCTCCTCACCAGCTTACCCTGATGGATTCCGATCAACTAGCCCTCCCACATCTACAATCCCGTCTGAAAGTCCTAGACCTCGAAGGTGTTATAGAGATGAGCAGAACCTCCGGCCAGTAGGCTGCGGCCTGCGCGTGTTGACTCTGCCGCTCATTGGTGGATCTTGTAAGGTGAGATGTTAATGACTTTGTAGTTTGACGGTTGCACGTTCCTCAAGCCAAGGCGCTCGAGAACCGCTTTGAGTTTCTGGGGATGCCGCTCGATGAGTTCGTCGTGAGAGAGACCTTGAGGTTCTCCATACGTGACGCGCCAGCATCCATCATTGTCAATACGTGCGGCCATGTGGCAGTGTTCTGGGTGTATGATGAAGTTTGAATCCGAGTAGTTGTGCTACAAACTGTTAGTGAATCACTAGTCTGCGGGGATGTTGAGTATTGCTGCATTGTAAAAGCCACAATAGACCTATGAGTAGAGTTACTGAAAGTAATCATGATCCAGGTTTGAGAAACTTACATTTGTACCAACGGGTTGATGATCCGAAGTCATCCCAGGGAAGCTATGATGACCGAAGAGGCAGTTTCGGACTTCACTGTCATCTCCATCACAACTAACCAAGTCCGCCTCTACTCTCCTTTTGTCCGAAGGGTATTTCCACATCAGCCCATGCTATGTCCTTGTCTTGCCCAATAGAAACCACTTTATTCTCCCAAGCGAGCTTGCAAGAAGGCTAGGATTCCTCCCAAGTGACTCAACTGCAAGACAGTGAGTTTATCGGGATAGTCTCCCAGGCCACGGGTATCCAAGCCAGCGAGGAAAGTCCTATTGATCTTGCGCCAACTCATGGTGTCAAACACAAAATCTTCTTTGCGGACCTGAAAGAAATCAACCAACGGGAATAGAGTCGGAGTTCGAAGTTGTACTCACATCTTTGAGAACACCTGCTTTCCACGTGGCTATTATGGCAGAGAGAGCGTAGTGAGTGGCTCGAGGCCGATGGTCAAGACTTGGTAAAGCTTCCAGGAGCTTCACATTGATGCCTTGCTTTGAAAGTAGGAGCGTGAGGAGGAGATCCGAGGGACCAGCTCCGACAATGGCTACCTAAGACCATATGTTAGCATTGCATATGACAAGTATTTCGATTTATGACGAACCTTGATAATGGTTATATTGAAATTCGTACTATACAATTACTAAAGAAAAAATTGCGTATTCGAGTTGCAAGAATGTAGAGAATTTCTATTTCCTTTTTAGGTACATTCTCTAAATCTGCTGATGAAGAACCCAAGGCGTCAACAATTGTAGCTTTCTAATCATTTGTTATCGTGCCGTGGAGGTAACTGGAGCATAGCGTGAGTCTGGCCCGAAGCCGTCGACATCTCTCCCCAGATTCATGCAAGGCAATTTGCCGTTTATCAATCAACGAGCAAATCCCTCTCGGTATCACGATACTACTATCAGATAAAAACCATCGATTGTTCTCGAAAGATTCCTAAAAAAAACCACGCGTGCTAGAAAACGTATTGGTATATCCATCATGATGAACCCTCCCTCCCAATCCTTGCTATGCAACCATCCTTTCCTTCCCCTTTCCAAGCCCCAACTCCGCAAATTACCAGCCGTAACGTCGTGTTCATGTAAACATAAAAGTCATGATTTCCAATCTCCCTCTGCATCTCCCCCCCTAAGCATCCCTTAAATTCAGCTGTGATAAGCTTGATCATCATCTTCCAATGTGTCAATCAAAATGACCACATTCAGACAGGCTGCATACGCTTCTCGGATCGCACATGCCATGCTAATAAGCCGTCAGTCAACCAATCTCAAATCTCATAGAGCAGATTAAGATAGGGCAACTCACCAAGTCCTCTCCACATCCGCAACCACAGCGCCTAATCCCCAATGACTACACCAGGCCCTAACTAGAACCTCATTATCACTCACCCCACTCGCTTGCACAACCAGCACTTTCTCCCTCTCATCATTATCCTCCTCACTTCCTAAAGCCGACTTCGATCGTGCGCCTGTACTTGATCCTGCGCCTACACTTCCATTCCCGCCATTCAAGTTCCCCCAATTGCGAATGGTGAGAATCTCGTCGACCGAAACGGACTTGTAAATATAGTCGTGGAACAAGACGTGAGGGCCGTGAGCACAGGGGTATGCGGAGATGAACGAGACGTCGTAGGAAAGTCGGAGAGGCCAGGAACGGCCATCGATGGCGAATTGTACGGCGGCATCGTAGGTGAGTGGCTTGTTCTTATCTTTTCCTTCGGGCTCCATAGACGATATAGGTTTCAGAGCGAGCTTCTCGATGCGAATTGTGTCAATGATATCTTTGTCTTTATCATCCCGGACCAGAATGTATTCCGCTACGGGGTAGGTATCTGATGGGGGTCCGAGAGGATCCGAGCGAATGGTCATGCTTTCCACATCAGAGGTGGTAAGACGTTGTTTTGGCTTCCTCTGTCTAATGCGGGCGATCTGCACTCGTCCCAGATCTGGCGCTGGACGAGCTGGTCCCATCCACCCTGCTATCTGCTTGCATGTTGGACCAAGCACTTTGCCTACAATGGACGTGGCGGACCAGTACGTTGTACTCTTGTATTGGAAACCGCTATTCGGATGCATGTGTGTCAACGCTGCAAGATCGTTTGAGCCCGTATCGTCATCACAGTCAATTAGGGAGTTCATGACGAGCCAGGGAAGAGTGACGCCTGGTAGGATCATGCCGGTGAAGTACGACATCGTGTCTGAGGATCGATCTTCGAGTGGTGGAGCCTCTGGGTCCCGTTCTTTGAGAACTTCGTCGACTTTCGCGAGGTTGGGCCATTTCATAGCTCGGGCGAACTTGCGGAGGGCTTTGACTTGTCGTGTCTTGACTTTGAGGTGGAATTTGACTATGATATTGTTAGTAGCAATTGCATGACCAGAGGGCTTAAACGTACTTTGCTCGATATCCCCACCAGTCTTAAATTTCTCAATAGTCATGCATTCTCTCCACTTCCTCGCAAGAGCCAAATCCCACGCAATGCAAGGTGGTAGTTGAGACAGCAACTTTTCTTTCGCCCAGGCAACATGATGCTTCGAATTGATTCTCAAATCCAACTCCATGCTCAAAAGCAGTTGATGGAAGAACGTTTTGTATCGTCCATGATCCGTATACGTAGCATTCGCAAAGAACTTAGCCACCACTTGATTCTCCGGCCGGCTAAAATTCGTCCACTCTGGTCTCGAGAGAACAACTATCAAATCCGCTATCTGCTTCTCCATAGCCTTGTGCGGACTCAAATACTTGTCCGGATCTCTAAGGAGATTCTTGTAGAGATTCTTATACATCAACTCCGGGTAATCTTCTTCAAAGCCGCCCTCAAGGAAGATCAACCGCTCCAATATGACCGAAAGATCTACCTCCCTAGGCAAAACACCTGGATCTCTGAGCTCCAGCGACGGATGTGGATTCCCTGACAACGCAACCCAATGATTAATCGTAATCGTCCCCGGTTGTGTTCCATAGCAAAACTCCATACTAGGCTGCTCAAGTGTCTCCCAAGGATGTTCCGCTGGCCCAGGTCCTTGAAGGCGAAAAGAATCTGCAGTAAAAGCAGTCTTATACGCATCCCCGCGATCGTCTCCACTGTTATCATTCCCATCGGCCGTAGCATAGAAAGAATAGTACTCGTCAGACGCATGAGGAATCGCTCTTTTATGTCCCTTAAACACCGGTACGCCATTTGCAATCAACTCCATCGCTTTTCCCTGTGAGAGCTCTCCATCTTGTCGCATGCCAGCGGGAGGCCATACTTTCGTGCGTTCTGATGCCGGGTTCGAGCGAGCTGGAGAGGGGGAATAGGTCAACGTTACTTCTGCAGGCGAGTGTGAATGCCTTCTATCTCGGGGGTTTCGAGGAGATGCTGTGTTGGGTCGTTCGCGTCGGCGACGAGGGCGATCTATGTCGTCCTACAAAAGATTAGCGAGGGCATTTTGTGCTGGGGAGTTGATTCAATACATTTTTCGAGTCTTTAGACAGTTTCTCAGCGGCCGACTTGCTCCTAAACAACCCGAGGAATTTTCTTTTGGCTTCGCTCATGGTTGAATCTTGAGATCATGCTCTGAGGAGGGGTTCTCGACATTTGTTCGCGGGATGGAGGGGCCGCGTCGTAGCGAGGCTGAGCAGGATTATTGTGAATGCTCGAATCTGCCTTGTTGGAGTACAGATTTGGATGCTATCGCATCGCTCGAAGAGTTTTCACTGTGTCGAGAAGCGGAATTTGTTTATGGACTCGAGGTTGAATTGTTTGTGGCTTGGAAGATAAACGATGATGGCATTAGAAGTTCCAGCCTCGCGTGGTCAAACACGGGCACATGCCAAATGTCTTGAATCTCTAGGCAGTGTCCGCGGATCAGAGCCTATTAGAAGGGATGGAAAATTATGATGATCACGCGGCAGGTGCAGAGTGAATGATCCAGGGTAGTGTGCAATTTGTACATGATGATGATAACTATGCAGCGCCGGCCAAGGGCTATGTAGAGCCAAAGTCTCCTTTTATACACGTTGCTGATGCAAAACCAAGCCATCGATACTCTTCCAGTCTGTCCACCGAGGAAGGTGACCCTCATAACCCTGCTTGTTTATCCGCTCAGAAATCGTTCCCTCCTACAGTTACACCAAGTCAATCTTCACAGAGTCTGCACCAAGAGCCGAAGACGTCGAGTTCGCGGTATCAGGAGTATTGAGTCTCTCGATTGCTTCTCGGTACTATTACAAGTTAGTGCTGAATGGAGCAAAGTACATACAGTAGATTTATAGACATACCTTAAAGACGAAGTTCAAAATCAGTGCAATCATCAACGCAAAGGAGACGACCATGGGTCCAATCATGTTGTCGAAGTCCTTGCCACTTCTCGCAACAATCATATTGCGTCTTGTCATATGCATGTAGTAACCCCAGGCACCAGCGAAGACAGCAATAACGATATATGCAACGCCGAATAACTCAGCGACGAAATCCTGACCTGCAGCGGTGTACAAACTAACTGCCAGAGTTCCTAGCAAGATGCAGATGTGTTGCCATTTAAGGAAAGTACGTTCGTTGGCTAGCCAGACCTTTGGCTCGACTTGCAGAGGGCCGGAATCTTTGATGAGTTGGGTTGGCTTCGTAACGCCTTCAGGTAGGGCCACGCTCTTTTCCCTGCGGGCTTGGGCGTATCTCGAGAGCGAGAAGGATGGGAAGACCGAAGAAAGGGTTCCATATCCACCACTTGATTCACCTTCCTCCCCTTGTGCAGCTTCCGCCCTGTTGTCCGTTGACTTACCATTGCTGGAGAAATCGGACCGTCGACCAGCTCGCTCCTCTGCCGCTAGCCTCTCTGCCATAAATGACTTGCCTAGCGGAGAGCTGATTTGTTTGTTGTAACTTGGGCTCTTGGCACCAAGGAAGCTGCCAACCACAAGCTCATCCTCAGCCTTCTTCGCTTTCCGGTCCTCTTCTGCCTGGAATGCGGCTTGGGGATCCTTACGGATATCAGTCTCGACTTCGGCGAGCCAGAATGGCAGGTTGTTGACATGATCTTCGAACAACGAGGCGACACCATGGACGAATTTCGAAAATCGTGGCGCTTTATGAACAAGATGGGATGCCATCAGATCCTCGACCCATTGGGGATGCTTCTTGGCGCCATCCTCCTTGAGTTTGATTTCGAGGACCGAAAATGGGAATCTCGAGATCTCGCCTTTGCCAATATTGGGAAACGGATACACCATTGAACTGTTGTCAATGTCAAGTCTGTGCCAGTTGTCTGGATTCCTGCATGGTCGATCGGGGTCTAAGGAGTCTTCTCGGATGAACGCGAGTGATGTATCGATAGAAATCCTGACTTTGTCATCCAGAGGTTTTTGGAAAGCCGTTCTGGTGTAATTTGCTCGCAGGACAGGTTGTAGATCGTTGTCGAGAATGAACTTTTGGACGGCTTGAACGGTGTTCTTGAACTCCTCAATTCTGGCTTCTGGCTGTCCTTGACGTTCCATCTTTTGTATGCTCTTCTCCATCTTGTATTCGCCCTTGATGAATGGCTGAATGTATTTATCCTTGATTGTGAATCGCTTCTCCTCGCTGGTACCACTCTCGTGGTTGATCTTCAGCTCAATGACAAGCTCTGGGTTATTGTTCAATTGGTCGTACCATCGTATACGTAACGATGTAGCATCTGGCTGACGACCAACGTTTTGCGAATATAAGGAGAAATCTCGGTTGTCGAAGTAGAGGGAATTGAGGGTGGGGTCGCCTTGAGCTTCAATGCCCTTAGAAGATGACTCGCTGTAGACGAGGGTGGGAAGTCGACGGAGGATGTAGGTCTTGACCTCGAGAAGGTTGTCAGGATGAATCCAGACTGGTAGTGTTAGCACAATATATACCCTGTATCAAAAGGATTACCCACATTTGTACGCTGTGTATCTCTCGCCATTCTGAGTCTCCGATTGAGCATCGGCGGATGAGGTGCCCGGTTGATCCGCATTCTCGTCGAGTTGCTGGCGAACAACAAAGTACATCATAGACAACTTGTTCAGCAATGGCGCATAGCCCTGCTCAGAATTGAACGGACGCTTGGAAAGGGCCATCTGCATCATAGGGCGGATTTTGTAGTTGTTCCCCCGCTTCCGGTCATGTTTCTTAACAATCTTCAAGAAGCCCGTATAGTTGATGCTGCTATACTTCTTCAGCTCCTTCGTCTCATTGATGATTGAATCAAGCTCCCCCTCAATCTCCCTGAACCGTCCAGTTGTGATGTCTCCCGGCGTCTTCCCCTCTTCTGGAGCCAGGTCTCGCAACTTCTCGCCCGCTTTGTTTGCTCGGTCCTCGAGTCTCTTGAATGTAGATTCTTGAAAACCAGCAACTTTCTCCATTTGCACGTTCAGAATTTCGTCGCAGAATTTATTCTCGTCGTCCTCAGTCCACGGCCTATCCTCCTCGTCATCTTCGCGGAGCATGCTTTTGAGCTTTGCATAGTCGATGTATTCGCCCTTCCACGGCGCGTAGACCGAGTCCCGCAGCGTCTTTCCGAAACGCATCTTGTGGGCGTTGTAACTGTCTCGAGATTCGAATTGATCAAGGAGGGGTAGGTTTGTCTGACGAGGCGAAAATCTTGTGAGCGAAAGAGCTGAGGTGTGGTTTAGCTTCCGAATCAGAGCTAGAGCTGGCTAGATGTAATACAGATAATTCAGAGCCAATAAAAGAGGAAAATACCGTTGAAATAATGAAGGGTTTCCAACAATTGATATCCTACCAAGCTCCAAATTGGAGAAACAAAACCAGATGAAGCTCGAAAAGCTCGTTCAACACGTGAGAGAAGTGCCGTCCTAAGCTGTAGAGGGTTTAGAGCTGTCCCACAGAACGTGCCTAAATTAATTGATTTAATTGGCTGATTGGGCCCTGGCTATTATTTTTTCCTGATGCTGCAGCCTCTTAAATTTTTTTTTTTTCACAACCCCACTTCTTCGATCCACACTTCAATTGGTCAATTGGTGATGTTTTAAGTCACTCAACTTGCACCACAGAGGTGAGGACATAAATTGATAGAACGAGTCCATGATTATCTAAATGCATATTGCTTCATTCTCTATTTAAGGAAAGGGCATTATCTTCTCACATTTCACTCACAGTATCATTCTGGCATATATATGTACAGTACCTCGTATAAATTCATCTATGTACAAGAAACTTCAAAGGCGCACCCCAACTCCCTGCAACCAACCACCGAAAAAGGATCTCGCTGGTATAATCATGAAAAGCATGTAGTATCAATGAGACCTAGCTCAAATGACCCTTCCTGACTGCGCTTCTGGTATCTCTGCAAAGCTTAAAAGCCTGGCCGTTTCTCCCATATCCCAAATGCCCCTTTTATTCAATTGACCTCTCATGTACTCGTCCCTCACCACCCAAAACTGGTTTTGTTTTTGTGACGTACCACTACAGAGCTACCTCATGAGGTTTTCATGTTGCAGCTGCAGTCACCTGGATAGGGGCACGCTCAGCACGACCTTGGATCTCGCGGGCCGGTCCACGTCCGAAGATCTCCTGGGCGGTGCGCTTGACGATACCACCGGTGATGGGAAGGCTAGTTGACTTCTCAAGCCAGAGATCAACCTCACGAGCAGCTTGACGACCCTCGTTGATTCCCCTATGATTATATAAGTTGGATTTCAATAAGAGCAGTGAGGATCACAACTTACCAGACAATGAGAGACTGTCCACGGCGGCAATCACCAGCAGCGAAGACGCCTTCCATATTGGTGTGATACTTGCCAGGAGGTGTCTTGATGTTCTTGCGCGCATCCTTCTCGATCTCATCACCAAGAACACGATCCTCAGGGCCAAGGAAACCCATGGACAGGAGCACGAGCTCGGCTGGGAAGAATTGCTGCGAGCCATCAACCTTCTTCATATCCCATCCACCAGTGGCAGACTTGGTCCATTCAACACGGATGGTGTTGATGCCTTTGACCTTTCCACTTCCGTCGTCGACGAACTCCTCAGACATGACGCAGTACTCGCGAGGATCCTTGCCCATGTGCTGCTTAACCTCAGTGTGTCCGTAGTCCACACGGTAAATTCTTGGCCACTGAGGCCATGGGTTGTCGCGAGCACGCTCGTTGGGTGGCTGTGGCAAAAGTTCAAAGTTGGTAACGGACTTGGCACCGTGACGGACGGAAGTACCAATGCAATCGTTACCGGTATCACCACCACCGATGACAACGACGTTCTTGTCCTTGGCCGAGATGTATTCGCCGTCTGCAAGCCCAGAGTCGAGAAGAGACTTGGTGTTTCGATGCAAGAATTGCATGGCGAAGTGGATACCTTCGAGGCTGCGGTTCTTGATTGGCAAGTCTCGTGCAACTGTAGCTCCAGTAGCGATAACAACTGCATCGTTTTCGGCCTTGAGATCCATGAGGGTCACATCCTGACCAACAACAATGCCAGTCTTGAAGGCAATGCCCTCGGAAGCCATGAAGTCTGTTCGTCGCTTGACGATCTTCTTGTCGAGTTTCATGTTGGGAATGCCGTACATGAGCAGACCACCCGGACGGTCGGCACGCTCATAGACGGTGACTTGATGACCGGCTTTGTTGAGTTGGTCGGCGCAAGCAAGACCAGCTGGACCAGATCCAATGACGGCAATCTTCTTGCCAGTGCGGACCTTAGGCGGCTGAGGGATCATCCAGCCCATGTCGAATCCACGATCGATGATGGCACATTCGATTGACTTGATGCCAACTGGGTCTTCGTTGATGCCGAGAACACAGGCACCCTCACAAGGAGCAGGACAGACCCGTCCAGTGAACTCTGGGAAGTTGTTCGTCATCAGCAGGCGGTTGAGAGCATCCTTCCATTGGTTCTGGAACACAAGCTCGTTCCACTTGGGAATGATGTTTGAGATCGGGCATCCAGTGTCAGACTGGCAGAAGGGAACACCACAGTCCATGCATCGAGCTGCCTGGTACTTGAGCTCATCTTCGTCGAGACGCTTGGAAAGCTCCGCCCAATCACGAGTTCTGGTCTTGGCAGGACGATACTTTTCAGAGCGGCGTTGGTACTTCATGAAACCCTTAGTCTTGTCCAAGACAAGGGATCTCTTCTTCTCAACAGCCGCGTCGCCAATGGTCTCTTCAATATCTTGAAGGGTGGACTTCTTCTCATGAGTGTGCTTCTTCTCGGAAAGCTCTCGCACAGGGTTGCCTGGAAGAAGCGGTAATTGGTACTCGGCGCGCTTAGCTTCAGCAGCTTTGGCGGCCTCTTCCTCCAAGACGCGCTTATAATCAACGGGCAAGATCTTGACGAATCGTGGAAGAGCACGGTTGAAGTCGAGAAGGATGCGTGCAGCAAGCTCGGAGCCAGTGTAATGGTGGTGATCTTCGATCAAGCCTCTGACGAAAGCGATCTCCGTAGGATCATCAATGCCAGAGGCTTCAACCATCTCAGGGTTGAGCTTGGACATGAAGTCCTGGTGGATGTCGAGGATGTATGCAATACCTCCAGACATACCGGCAGCAAAGTTACGTCCAGTGCCTCCGAGAATAAGAACGCGTCCACCAGTCATGTACTCACAACCGTGGTCACCAACGCCCTCGACAACAGCTGTGGCGCCGGAGTTTCGAACGGCGAATCGCTCTGCAGCAATTCCACGGAAGAAGACGGTTCCGCTGGTAGCACCGTATAAGCAGACGTTACCGACGATAATGTTCTCCTCAGCCTTAAAGACAGCAGCGCGGGGTGGGTAGATGATCAGACGACCACCAGAGAGCCCCTTTCCAACATAGTCGTTGGCGTCACCCTCGAGCTCCAAAGTGATACCCGGAGCAAGGAAAGCACCGAAAGACTGGCCCGCCGAACCCTTGATGTTGACGTGAACAGTGTCCATGGGCAGACCCTCCTCACCATACCGCTTGGAAAACTGGTATGAAAGTGAAGTTCCCATTGCTCGATCTGTGTTGACGATGTCACACTCGATTCTTGAAGGTAAGCCCTTGTCAAGTGTCAATTCGGCTTCAGAAATCAACTTGTTGTCCAGTCTGACATATAGTCGATGGTCTTGCTTGCGGACGTTGAACGTGGCAACACCGGGTCGGAGCTTGTGAGCAGGTGTAAGGATGAGGGAAAGATCTATGTTTTGGGTCTTGTTGGTGCGGAGGTCCTCGCGGACTCGCAAGCACTCGGCGTGGCCAACCATTTCGTTGATGGTTCTGAAACCAAGCTTTGCCATGATGGCTCTCAACTCGTTTGCGATGTAGTAGAAGAAATTAATAACATGCTCAGGAGTGCCTTGGAACTTCTTGCGCAGTTCTGGGTCTTGAGTAGCGATACCGACGGGACATGTGTTCACTAAAATATTGTCAGTTCAAACATTCAAAAATTTCGGAGTTTCCGGGTGGCTACAGTGACACTTTCTCATCATAATACACCCCATGGCGATCAGAGGGGCAGTGGCAAAGCCCCATTCTTCAGCGCCAAGCAGACAGGCGATAGCAACATCACGTCCAGTGCGGAGTTGACCATCCGTCTGGACAACGACACGACCTCGAAGGTCGTTGAGGACCAAAGTCTGATGGGTCTCAGCCAAACCAAGTTCCCAAGGAAGACCGGCGTATTTGATACCAGTCCATCGAGAAGCACCAGTTCCACCATCGTGACCAGAGATCAGGATGTGATCAGCCTTTGCCTTGGCTACTCCAGAAGCAACAATTCCAACACCAGTCTCAGAAACGAGCTTCACAGAGACTCGGGAGCGTGGGTTGGAACACTTGAGATCGTAGATCAATTGCTTCAAATCTTCGATGGAGTAAATGTCATGGTGAGGTGGTGGCGAAATGAGACCTACACCAGGTGTGGAGTGACGGGTGCGTGCAATGGACTTGGAGACCTTGTGACCGGGGAGCTCACCACCCTCTCCAGGCTTAGCACCTTGAGCCATCTTAATTTGAAGCTCGTCGGAGTCCGCCAAGTAGTTGGAGGTGACACCGAATCGTCCGGAAGCGACCTGCTTAATAGCGGACCTCATGGTATCGCCGTTGGGCATTCTCTCGGATCGCTCTGGATCCTCACCACCTTCACCGGTGTTTGACTTTCCACCAAGACGGTTCATGGCAACGGCAAGAGTTGAGTGAGACTCCATGGAAATGGAACCGTAGGACATAGCTCCCGTGCAGAATCTTCGGACAATCTCGGTCCATGGCTCGACTTGGTCGATCGGAACTGGGGCGCACTCGTCGAACTTGAAATCCAAAAGTCCACGGAGTGTGCAAGCCTTGGTCTGCTCGTACTCAGAGAGCGAGTATGCTTCGTATGACTTGTCGTTCTTCGTGCGAACGGCATCTTGGATGTTGGCAATGGATGTAGGGTCGTTGATGTGAGGTTCTCCGCCGTCACGCCAGTGGTATTCGCCAGATTCGACAAGACCTGGTATGCTGACTGTGTACCGAGATGGGAAACCCTTCTCGTGGAATCGGAATGCATCCTCTGCAATAAGCTCGAAGGTGATACCCTTGATTCTGGTAGCAGTACCCTTGAAGCATCGGTCAACAACAGTGTCATCAACACCAAGAGCCTCGAAGATCTGAGCACCCTTGTAACTGGCCAAGGTCGAGATACCCATCTTACTCATGACCTTCAAGATACCACCATCGGCGGAGTACTTGTAGTTGCGGATGAGCTCATCATCACTGAGTTTCTTGCGGATTAAGCCCTCGCGGTTGAGCTTCAGGATACACTCCATAGCGAGGTAGGGGTTGATGGCATCAACACCGTATCCGACAAGCACACACATGTGGTGGACCTCACGCGCTTCAGCAGTCTCCACAACCAAAGCAGCGAGCGATCGCCACTTGTTGTTGACCAAGTGGTGGTGAACCATGCCAGAAGCAAGCAGGGCAGAAATGGGAACTCTGTCTGCCGAAGTTGCTCGGTCAGAAAGGATAATGATGCGATCCTTGTTCTCGATGGCAGCAGTTGCTTGGTCGCAGATGAAGTCCAAGTGCTTGAGATATCCCTCAACACCCTCGGACTTGGGGAAGGTCAAATCAATTACTCTGACTGTCCATTCGGAGTGATGCTTGTTGATGTTCTTCAAGGCATTGAACTCTGGGATGGACAGAATGGGTGTCGGAAGTAGCAATCTGCCGCACTGCGAGGAGTCCATTTCAAGCAAATTGCCCTGAGGACCGACGTAGCATTCCAGAGACATGACGATTGCCTCTCTGATGGGATCAATGGGAGGGTTGGTGACTTGTGCGAAAAGCTGGCGGAAGTATTCGTACAGCAATCGAGGAGCTTGGGCAAGGCATGCCAGTGGGGCATCGTTACCCATAGATCCAAGAGCCTCCTTCTCATCAGAAGCCATGGGGCCCAAAAGCAAGCTGACTTGCTCGAACGAGTAGCCGAATGCTCTCAGCATAGCATCCTCCTGAATGGGTGCTGAATCTGGCTTTGGGGCAAGATCAACAGAACCCTCAGCGATCAGCTCCTCGTGAATTTTGGGCAAGCTAATCAACTCCTTCTGAAGCCAAGCACTGAAGTCGTGGCGGGTTGCGACAGTGTTTTTGAGCTCAGAATCATCAATAATGCGACCAGCTAATGTATCGACAAGCAACATCTTTCCGGGTTGCAATCTGCCCTTGAGAACCACACGCTCGGGATCGACCATAATGGTTCCGACTTCAGAGGCGCAAATGATTCTGTCATCATCCAAAACATAGTATCTGCAGGGTCGGAGGCCATTTCTGTCAAGATTTGCACCACAGTATCTCCCATCAGCGAAGGTGAAGAGTGCAGGTCCATCCCAAGGCTCCATTTGACAAGCAGCCCACTCGTAGAAGGCGGCCTTGGCTGGTTCCATGGCTGCGTTACCTTGCCACGCCTCTGGAACCATGAGCATTACAGCTTCTGGCAAAGATAGAACGCCGTTGACAGTGAGCAGTTCAAGAACATTGTCGAAAGCAGCTGAATCGGAACCACCATCTTCTACAATGGGGTACAGCATTTCAAGCTCCTCGCCGAAAATGTCGGATTGCATGACGCCTTCACGCGCACGCATCCAGTTCTTGTTTCCTCGCAATGTGTTAATTTCACCTAGTTAGATTGTTAGTATCTAATTTCCTTGGGAATTTTACAACTTCCATACCATTGTGAGCTGCCCATCGCAAGGGCTGGGCACGATCCCAGGATGGGAAAGTATTCGTGGAGAAACGAGAGTGTACAAGAGCAAAATGGGCTTCGTAATCAGCATTAACTAAGTCATAGTAATACTGGTAGACTTGGACTGGAGCAAGCTGGCCCTTGTAAACAATGTTCTTGTTGGAAAGGGAGCACAGGTAGAACCAGTTGTGCAAGCCAATGGTATGGGTTGCACGCTTTCGTAGCACGTAGAGTTGCCTTTCGAAATATTTTTCATCAAAAAGTTCTGGGTCTGTTGTCTCTGGCGCATTGCCTGGGCCATATGCAGATGCAAGCACAACGAATGGCTGCAAAATGATTGGCTCACGAGAGGCAGCAGCCGGACCAAGAAGAGTAGAATCTTTAGGGGGCTCTCGCCATCCCAATACCCTCAACCCCAGTGACTCTGAGATCTCTTCCAATTGTCTCTTTGATTCATGCAAAGTCTCCTCATCTGGCTTGAAGAAAAGATTGCCCACTGCATATTGACCCACAGGAGGAAGCTTTATATCCGTCTCGCGTTCGAAGTTCTTGATGAAGAACTTGTGGGGGATCGAAGTCATAACACCCGCACCGTCTCCGTCTCGCGCATCGGATCCCACAGCACCCCGATGGGTCATGTTACAAAGGAGATTCCGCGCTGTTGAAGACAATTGTTAGCAAATTGATTCACTAGTATATAGAGAAGGAGCCTACCATCGCTAACAATCTTATGGCTCGCCTTGCCCTTTATGTGGCTGCATTGGTTGTTAGTTTTGGTGAATTTGAGATCTATTGTTTGGACAAACTTACCATGCGAAACCAACACCGCAGGCATCCTTCTCCAATCCTGGATCATACAATCCCCTTGGTCAATTAGTTAGCAGAGCTCATAAGATGATTGCCACATGACTTACTGCTTCACCGGAAGAGCTCCGGCCCATGATTCATTTTGTTCTTCGTTGTAATCGTACGGATGGTACGGCTCGTTCTCAGCATCGATCTGGGTTTGTCTGTCGTTGAAATCGTCGACTCTTGCCATAGCAGGCAAAAAAGCGGCGACTTCGTGAGATTATCGCTTGCAAGGGGGTGATCGTTCTGAAGATGTTCTTGGTCAGAGATGTTGCTGTAGAAAGTTTTTGAAAGTTTGTTGATTGCGAAGGGCACGGAAGCACAAATAAGTAGCCGCGCCGTTGCTCTTGCTAGCGCTTCTTCTGCGCAGTGAGTTGAATGTGACGAAAAACTAAAAGAAAATCCACTAGTACAGCTGTAACTTCTGCAAAGATCTCCCTTGGTCACGATTATGTACACACGTATGCATGCATGATGATGAGGCCGTGCTTGATCATCGATTGAAATGGCCATTTGCGGGGTAGTTCAGTCTTTGTATGGGAGCAAGAAGAAGCCATTTCACTCACTTATCTTTGACCTTCTAGACTCGACGAACGCTGAGTATGGAGACAATGATTTTACTGAGCTGGCGGGAGAAAATGAGGGTGAAGGAGAAGGGAGGGAGGACCGGAAGAAAATCCAGACGATGGTGTGTCTGCGTACTGAGTGGGGTTTCCTACTTTCTTAGCCCAACTTTCAATATGCTTCGAGTTTTCCGTATCGGAGGCTACCGCGGATTGTTAAGGCAAGGTAACCAGACCATTGATTGGTTGATTTCTACTTACTTGTTCGAGCTCAATGGGCTAGCCTTAAGGTACTGCTTCCCTAGGGCTTGCATGTGCTGGCTCTCTCCAATGACGGCCTCGCAGAAGGCCGCAATGTCACGTTTTACAGGCGCATCCTCTCGATCTTCAACCAGTCCAGGATGTCTCAGCAAAAGCTAGTATGTCAAATCATTTCCTTGAACGTCAGGATTATCCTGTGGTGATGTGTTCGACCTTTAGTCCACAGGCTGTAGGATCAATTTGGTATATCTGGGATGTTTTAACCGATCTCCTCCTCACGGACCCCCCACACTGGTAGCATTTTAACTTGCAGCTCTCTGCATGCAGGGTGGTGTACGACATCCGACAGCTCTGTGTTGATTGCAGATGCCGCCAGCAACGTGCTACAAAAAATATTTCAGCAAATGGAATGAAAATTTTCGAAGCTTCGACACGCCAAGGTTCCGATATCGCATTAGTGTGGAGCTCTGATGATTTCACGATGCAGCGGACCAATAAGACTTGATGATTTGTTAAAGAAAGACTTTTGGCGGATGCTAAAATCTGTTCGTAACTCCGCCGAGCTGTTCGCAGCCCGCTACCCCTCCACGTAAAAGTGGGGAGCTGCTTCGAATAAAAGACGGAATTGTGTTGGTATGATTGGTTAAGCAGCTCCGTGGCAGGAAATTTCATGCACCTCGCGGCCGTTCGAGCCTCGCCTGCCGTCAATGAATGGACACATCGAATTCTTTTCCTCCAATCTCTGTACCTGATAGGTTGAGTAACACAAAGATTAGAAGACAGTGCCCGAGGGGTCCTGAACCCCTGTTAGTTTATCCCCACGTTTTGAAGGGTTGGAGTTTCAGACAAAGCGGCTTCTCGTGCTCTTCGCAGGAAAGGAGGAGCTCGTGATAAAACGAGCCAGAGCGCCACTCACGCCCTGCTACAAAACAAGAGCTTGGAAACTCGTTCAGCAACATAAGGACACGTTACTTTTTCTAGGCCCCCAAGAAGAGCGGTGAAGACTCATCTTTCAAGAGCCAAAAGACTTGACTTGCAGGGCGAGACAAGGCTGATGGGAAAATGTGCGGGAAAACTCGGTTGAGAAGTATCTCTTACACCATTTTATCTCTTAAGTCGTCAATTTCTTGTCATTCGGTATGGTCATCCGCTAAGTAGCCGCAGGCCGATTAAAGGTGATGGAGTTGAAAAGGCTTGCTTACAACATCCATCTTTCACCGACAGCGGATTTGTCTGGCTGGTACGACTTGAAGGGCGATGGTAAATGAGGTACAAAATTGGACAGAAGAGGGCAAGGGATCCACGCCATCTGGGATACAACCTCCCAACCCAAAATATTGTAGCGAGGCCAGGGTAAAAGTGGGATATCTAAACCGGTTTGGGTTGGTTTCTGGCCTCCCCCTGGCCTCGCTACAATATTTTGGGTTGAGAGGTTGTAACATAAGAAGTCGGGGTTGTTCCCGATACTTGGAGACGATGACTTTAGGTATCCGACTTTAACCGTTAGCGGATTCCGACTTCTATGTCCATCGTCCTGCTGTCTAGATGAACTAACACCTTTTGTGATTCCTGATGAGCGTATATTCCGGCGCCTTCACTTCACGTTCGGTTCATCCCGCATCGCCAGTTCTGCTTGCCAAAAATGGCCCACTAGTGTTGGTACATTCGGATCCCCGTTCAAATAAGCAACAAGGACTTCTTACATATTTAAAGTTTGAGAATAGGTTAAGATTGTTTCAAACCCAAGGCCTCCAATCATTCGCTCACCTCATAAAATCGAAATCAACACTGTTATCCTTAAGGAAACTTCGGCAGGAACCAGCTATTATACTGGATGGTTCGATTAGTCTTTCGCTCCCATATCCAAATTTGACGGTTGATTTGCACGTCAGAACCACTGTGAGCCTCCACCAGAGTTTCCTCTGGCTTCACCCTATTTTCGGGTCCGAACAGCTATGCTCTCAAATCCATCCGAAGACATCAAGATC
>NXFV01000218.1:0-22928 GCA_002803225.1 Gamarada debralockiae | reverse complement strand
ATTCCAAGGCCTTTATCCTGCCAGTATCCTAGCCGAAGCGCGGTCCTCGGTCCAGGTAGGCGGGATAAAGCCCTTAGGAATGTAGCTTCTTTCGGGGAGTGTTATAGCCCTCGGTGCAATGGCGCCTACCTGGACCGAGGACCGCGCTTCGGCTAGGATACTGGCAGGATAAAGGCCTTGGAATGTAGCTTCTTTCGGGGAGTGTTATAGCCTTCAGTGCAATGCCGCCACCTAATACTGGCCTGAAAGCGGTCAGGTGCACCAGTAGCACACCGGATGATTAACCGCGTGCAAGTCTGGTCACAAGCGCTTCCCTTTCAATAATTTCACGTACTGTTGAACTCTCTTTCCAAAGTACTTTTCATCTTTCGATCACTCTACTTATGTGTTATCGGTCTCTGGCCAATATTTAGCCTTTTTAGATGAAATTTACCGCCCATTATGAGGCGCATCCCAAACAACTCAACTCGTCGAAAGAGCTTCATATAGGCGAAGGCAGCTAGTCACATACGGGATTCTCATCCTCTATGACATCCTGTTCCAAGGAACTTAGACCGGATCCACACTCGGGCATCTTCTACAAATTACAACACGGACCCCGAAAGAGCCAGATTTCAACTTTGAGCTGTTGCCCCTTCCATCCGCTCCCTTGAAGTTGGCGGGAAGGGTTTCCATAACGGGGCTTTGGTTGTAGCCTTGTCAATCACGAAATAGAAATGCGTAAGAGTTCTGCAACGAGAACCAGCATTCGCATAGCACGAGTAGAGACGAACACTAATTGGAAAAGGCCACTAACTTGTTGAGCAACTACGACTTGCCAACAAGCTCAATCACAAGCACAAGCTAAGAGCCTAATATCAACCAAGATCAACAGACACACTTTCAGCACCTTTTTGAGGATCAATACAGGGTTGAGGCAACTATGCCTATCGTTGATAGAATTGGAGAATCTCATTAAACCCAATAGCTGAACTTAAATACTTGCTTCAAAAGTGCAAGATATCAAAATAGCAAGCAATTGATGTTCGTGAGGCTATTACAAGGCTGAACTCCAGTTCAGTGTTTGCAGGGATCATTTTAGCGAAGTTCACAGCCTCGTGGTTCTCTTGCGACGCGAACATCAACGTCCTTTATTTGTGTATACTGGTTACACGATCACTTATCGAACCCAACAATACCACCACCATGTTCTCCCTACCTAATCTCGCTCCACAAGATGTACATAACCAAATGACCAGTCTGTTTCTCCTCTAACATTGACCAGTCCCATACTCTCTGGTACACCGCGTCCAACAGCATTCCGACGCACTTCACCGAATCAAGCAATGACCATCCCTCGGCGAATAACCCTCAAGGCCAAAACGCCAGCTCCTCCTCCCACCGCCGCCATGCACTACACCGCACGCCTCTCGCGCGCTTACGCCTTGACGAAGAATACATGGAGCGACGTAAACAAAACGTGCAAAATTACGGCAGCTCATGGATCAAGCCGCCTGGAATCCCCAAGTCTCTATACCAACTCCGCGAAGAGAAACGCGAGATGGAAGAGCACCAAGAAGCGCTGAGACGCGAGGCCCTAGCACAGGAATTAGCAGAAGCAGAAGCGGAAGGTATTGAGGACTTGTTGCAAGGAGGAGTAGAGGAAGAGATGGAGGAGGTTAGGGACTTGGATGATGAGGTTCCGGAAGCGGAGACGACTGGTCTTGATGCTGAAGACGATTCGGAGAATGATGATGAGGACAATGATAGCGATGATGTGCCGAGAGGTGTTTTGGCTTCAAGGATGCCGGATGATGTTTACAGAGAGGCTCTGGTGCGTGGCGAGCAAGCTAGGACTACGGGGTTTGGCGACGATGGTGGCTCGACGATTGATGAGGAGGACCCATCGCAGATGTTGCAGGAGGAAGACTTGGTTCGTGAGCAGAGGGAAGGAGATCATGATGTGGATATGGATATGGATGCTGATCTCGATGCTGATATTCCGGAGGCAGAAGATGCAGGAGGATATGAGCACACGGATACAGAAGAGGAACTGACGAGTAGCGATGAGGATGGTAGCTCGGAGGAAGGGCAGGGCATATTAAGAAGCCGGAGAGGAGCTGCTGCTAGCATGGTTCGGAGCGATGGAACTCAGAACAGCATGGACCTCTCTAGCATCGTCTCACGAAGCAGCCAGATCGGAAGCAGTCCTCAGCAGCAGGCAGGGTTTGACGGACGGCGCAGCAGACAATAGAGACGTTACACATCCACGCAGAATCGACGATCAGAGAATCATACGTACTATTAACAAAGCGATTCTGGCAATGCAGTAAATGTCTATGGTACAAGCCCTCATCCCGAACGCCTCCCAACATGATCGTATCATGCAATGCTGTTTCCTAGCTCTCAAGAACAGCGTGAGCCAAGATCTGCGATCCTAGAAGACCCAAACGTAGAAGAATAAAAAGCCCACGGCCGCAAAGAACGCAAGCCAGACCTTCCATCCAACACCGGTCCTTTCTGCCATCAACAACATCCTGTTCATCGTGCCTCGTAATCGAAGCCTTGTATTATCGAAAGAGTCGTTCATTTTCTCTGCCAGCGCTGAGGAGTCTCGGATTTCGTCGCCGATAGCTATGGTCATCTTCCCATCTGTCAGCACTGTTGTCTCTTACTCACGATGTGGAGACCTTACATCCTTCAACTGCCTGACCTTGCCCATTATGCCCTCCACTTGTCCATCATTCTGGCTCTCCAGTTCATTCAGAACCGCGTCGCTGTACTGACCCCTAGATCATCCCCCGAGTCAGCAAACCCTCCCTCGGTTCTTCCCAGGCTTTCCCAACAAAGTGTCCAACGTACTTCGAATTCGGTGTAGCAGGTCTATAGCTCGGCTTCTCTCCCAATCCAGCTCCTAATCCAGAAGATCCATTCGCACCTCCCGTATATCCATAACCGCCTGCATACCCGCCTGGCCTTGGACTCGAGCTCGCGGTTCGGTTGTTATTCGCGCCACCATTGTAGTTCTCGAAGAGCGCGCTCCGTGGATCTCGTTGATGGAGTTGTGAGCTCCCAAATCTACTGCGTGCGGACACGTGTTAATCAGGCTTTGCTCAAGAAGCTCAAATGAGATGAGGCGCTGGAGAGGGGGCTCATAGATACAGGCAAATCAGAAAAGGAGAAATGTTGAGACAGGCGCCGGCAAGGTGAGAGCGAGCGCCAATATCGAAAGTCGTAATAATGAGGGGAGAGCAGGCGAGAAAATGTCTTACTTTGATGCCATAGTTGTTGTATGAAAGTTGAAACTCCATCTAGTGGGGGAAGTTCTTTGATGGTGTCCTGAAAACTGTCGCTTCCAAACGAAATAGAAGAAGCCACCAGTTATCATTCAAGGTCACGATTTGCGTTCTAGAATTTTTGGTGGTCAAATGTAATGCGTGTCCGTGGCACAGTACCCGTAAATTAAATTATTGACCGAATAAGTCATGTTTCACATATCAAAGTTCGAGGCATGGTCATATCATATCTGTTTGTGCGTTTCACTGAGCCTCCCTACGCGCCTTCTTGATGTCTAAAGTACAAGTATGCTCAGTGTAGTCTTTCTCAGCCAATGTCGGCAAATCAATCGTAGTATCATATGCCCAGAGCCTTCGTAATGTATAGGTAGTCGTAGGAAAACTTTTTGTCCATAAACGAAAGATGCTGGAGCGCCAACGCAGTGTATGCGAGACATAAGGAGGTGATATCCAGTCGCGAATTCGATCTCTCAATGGGCCAACGATGTCCAACGAATGTAGAATTGTCAAGGATTCGGAATCGCATGTCCATAGAGCTCAATTTCAACATGCGCCGAGATTATTCTTCCATCTTATCCTCATCATCACCGGCCTCGAAGTCATCATCGTCTTCCTCATCCTCGTCCTCCTCAGGGAGCTCCTCAGCTGCCTTCGCAAAGTCAATGTGACGGCCCCGGGTGCGGCGACCATCTGGGATAATGTTGTCAAGATCAATCTCCTCCATGTTGTCATCGTCCTCTTCGTCGGCTGCATTGTGTCAATGAAACGCCTGTTGGAAGTGAACTATCGGTGGATCTTACCAACTGGTGCAGTCTACGAACGATGTCAGTAAATATGAATGATTCGTATGTTCTGAGCGATCACATACCTCATCAACTTCATCCTCACTAGAGCTGTCCTCAGTGTCCATGCTCACATCCTTCGTTTCAGGCTCAGCGGCGGCCTTGCCTTTTCCCTTGGAGTCGGCCGTTGGATCGACGTTCTCCTTCAACATGGAGGCGGTGTTGTCAGACATCTTGAATTGTTCTCGTAGATTGAAAGATTGGAAGTAGATTTGGGTTGTGGTGGGTGGAGGGAATGAAGTTGAACTTGGGAGATGGCAAAGCAATTTTGAAGGAAGCTGAAGGGTCGCGACAGCCGCGACCAAAGTGGCGCTAACCTGGAAAACACGCGTCGGCCAATCAACGGCAGCCGAGTTTAATCGCTCAAAACGAAAGCAATTCAGCGATGAAGTCCAGTCGCTCACGTGGGTGAAAGAATTCTGGATCGAGCCATTAAAAGCGACAGGTAGTTTTAGGATTTATCGTTCAAGTTGGCAGGGTAGGGAGACTCAGCGTTCCGTTCCTCAACCCTGGAGGTAGCTAGGATTGGGAGGTGCTCTAAGGAGTAATTCGCCAGAACGAGAGAGACTTCAAAGGACGCGCCCAAGTAGGTAAAATCATGTATGGTTCCATCAGGAATAGAGTTAAAGCAATTCAGTGCTGTTTTCAAGTTCGACTTCAACCCCGACGACCTAGAAATATATTCAAGACTAGCAGATCTACCACAGAATCGAACTTTATAGAACGTCAGTAGATATGCTAACCTAGGAGCTTTCTAGCAAGAAGATAGTTAGAGTTACTGCTACCTACTTTCACCGATAGAGTTTTGGAGAGAGAACGGTGATATCCGAGAATGACTGGACGATGGAAGCTGGGTGGTTTCAGCGGTGCAGAACTGACTCCAGTTCCAAGTAAAAGCTGTCAACGTATATAAGTTGAAATCGAAATAGCTAGAAAAGCAAAAGACCATGGCCGTTGTAACCCTGCCTACCTCCCATTGAGTCTCAGAAAGCATTGGCTCAATCGTTCATACTCGGAGAACTGGAGGGATTCAATTTCAGGACTTGTAGACAGCGAAGGTACTTGCCAATAACAGGAACTCGCACAAGAACATCGGGAATGGCCAGCCGCATAGGTAATGCACGACTTTCTTTGAGCGATTTGAGAGATCTCAATTGTCATATACACCCACTTAAGCTTTCTCCACCGATCATCACTCTGAACCCCCTCCAGCAGTCATCAACAGCATAACACCTCCCAAAATAACCCACCAGTACCTGCATGCAATCAGCAATCATACTCACGCATCCTTTCAAACGTCACACTTACTTCTGCAACATAGTCTTCTCCGGCTCAGGAACCGCAACCTTTCCCTCCGGACTAAGGACAACCGGCTTATTCAACTCCGGTCTCTTCGCTTTCCCCATACTCTTAACCAGTACTTTCGGCGCAAAATCCCTCGTCTGCCCAGCATCAATCTTCCCACTGCTCACACTAACTCCCAACACATCCCCTTGGGCATCTAAACTCAATACTAATGTCGGTCTATAACCCTTCGAGAAAGATTCTGCTGATGTTAGGGATGTTGAAGACTTCCATTTCGAGGTAGCGGGATCGTAGATGCCTATTCGGACAAGCTTAGAGTCTGGTGACAGCTCTGGGGGTTCGAAGGAGTTGATTGAGGCGGCGAGGGTCGAGGGGTTGTAGTGGATTTCTGCGAGGAGAGATGGGGAGGAGGCGCCCAGGGGTTGGATGTAGATTGTTGTTGCATCTAGAAGGATATTTTCGCTTGTTACTAGGAGTGCTTGGGCGCAGAATGCGAGGAAAAGGGAGAGGACCCTCATTTTGGTGTTGTGGTTTATCGTGGGACGAGTTGATGGCTCGGTTCGGACGATTTTCAGTGGATGAGGTTGCAATCTCAGCCTTTTCAACCTCAGGCAGAATGACGAGGCTGAACTACTGGGCTTTCTCTGGCAGGCTGTGCTGTTGCATAGATTTGACAACAATCGCCAGATTTATAGGTGGCTGACTGTAAGATATTGCATTCCCAGCCGCCTGTTCTAAGAGTTGGTTATTTTCAACACTAGAAAGTCTTCACTGTGGTGTCTTGCACTATAAATTCACATCCGTTTTCGCACATAGCCCTGGACCAGTTTTGACGAAAACTATATTTCATTGAATCGGATAAAAGATTCAGAAGCAGAATTTGAATTGAAACCTTTGATATTCCTGCCTCTGAATCATGCAGTTGTGCCTCCCCTTCTATACATGAATGCTGCTATATGTGAGACAGCACCAGGCTAGTAAATCCATGCCCCAAACGCCATTTTGCCCCCAATGCTAAAATGCAATGACCATGGGTATCGTAACCACCATTGCTTCATTTATGCATGCTTGCCGCCGTCGCCCTATGCTTCTCCAGCGCTCTTGTCGCTGAAGGTCCTCCTCTGGTAAGTTATGTCGAATCTCTGCCCGCTTCAGTGCTCTGGTTTGAAGGTCTTCCTGCTTCATTGCTCTGAGTTGCCGGTCCCGCTTCAGCGTCTTGTGTCAAAGGTCCTCTCGCATCAGTGCTTTGTGTCGAAGACTCTCTAGTTTCCGCGCTCTTATTCTCGTCCATCCATGCTTGCCATTTCGCAGCTCTTTCAGTCCCTGCTTCCCCATTAGCCGGACTATCCACCATAACATCATCTTCATCCTCGTCGTCCTCATCTTCGGAGGAGGAGGAGGATGAAGTATCACCTTCCATTTCATAGCCCTCCGTCCGCTCAATCAACCCTTTATAGTAGTCGACCAGTACCTCGGGATTTGGTACAATCTTCCAGCCGACCCGATATAAAAAGTCAAGCTCCAGCAGGCCTAACTCTGCGACCTTGATACCACCGACTCTTGCATATGTAGAGTTGTTCCAAAACGAGTCCGAGAGGCCCTTTGCAGCGACAGTCGCAGCAGTGATGAGGAAGCGATGGATTGTCAAGGTGGTTACTGTGAAATCAGGATACAGAGCGCAGAGTCGATCGATGTAATAGACCATCGATAGCAGTAGTGGTGGTGTGAGTGTGGCATGTTTCGCAAGTCGGTGCAAGTAGTCTAGAACAGATATGCCTGGAGGGGTCCTGGCGCAAGTTAGTTTGCTGTGAAGACTCAAGGTCCACGAAAAACCTTACCTAGAGTGGAATCGCGTAAGAACAGGATTGGGACGCGGTGGGAGGGCATCATTTGTCTCAATAAGCTCTGCTATCATGTTTGCTATGAGAACTACAAGATCTTCGATCGCGCATTCTTCATATTTTGCAGGCAGGATTTTGACAGCCTTTGGAGCAGATCTGGAACGCTTGGGTGCTAACTCTTCATTGCTATTACCGGCAGATTGAGTTGCGTCTGGGACCTGTCTCCTCTTTAGACCGGGAGACTCTGGTTTTATGACAGGTTTAGAGGGTGAGGCGGGGACGGTTGGCGCAAGTTCTGTTGGTCTGGGAAGCTCAGATCGCTGAGGCAGTTGAGTTGTTGACGATGCCGGATCTGGACGAATGTCGTCCATCTTCAGAGTCATCGGAGAGTACTGTGTCCCGCGACTCACATACTGCACTACTTGTCGCTGAGATGGTGGCGTGGGTGAAGGTTCGGAATTATTAGACTTTCTGCGCGACAATGTACTTGTAGCTGTCCGGGGTGACGATGATGCATATCGAGACTGTTGTTGAAGTCTGGGAGAAGACGAGGCTGGACTCAATCGAGGTTGATTCAACGACTTCAGCATGTTCCTGGGATTGCAGCGACCATGATCATCTCTTCTGCTGAGGACATATGACGAGTGGGGGGGTAGTTCGGCCGCGTGTATCTGCTGGTTATTCAACCTAGGTGCTTTGCGGAGAGTCGACTTGGCGAGATAAATGGTGTATGTTGTCGTCCAAAGTGTCTGTCGCAGGACACTATGCTGTATGGAAGAGAAGGAGGTGTGTAAATCAGGATGATAACTTTGCAAAAATTCTTCCTTCCTTACGCTACTAGGGCTACTACCGGCGAGTCAGTGAAGTAACATGATCTAGAAATAGTATAGTATAGGGCAGGCTCAAAGAGGACAAGACTCACATGTGGCCTACATATTTCCCCGCGGGAGAAAAATCTTACTTAGATTGCTGTCATCTGCAAGAGTCTGGAGAGAAGGCTTTTCGCATGCAGGTGGGAAATCGGTCCCATCCTTGCACAAGGCTGCTGGAACTCCAACGCCGAGCTATCACGACTCACGATCCCATCACCTACTTCCATTAAATGTTCATCACAAAGTACCTCCCTGCTTGTATCCTTTGATTCACATTGCAATTCCTTTTATAGATCGACAGCTCTTCGCATTCATACTCTTCAGCAGAATCATTCCCAAGGAACTGCCTCTCATCAAAAATATCCTGACTATAAACACGCGCACAACGAGCCTCTCCGAACCTCGAATACTAAATACCGACAACCGCCTCTCCATAATGGCCAGACAACCATGGGTAGCACAAATCAGAAACGCGAGGAACTCTGCAGAGCAAATAGCTATCCTAAGAGCCCTGAAAAATGAGCTCGTAGGCCATCCCCTCAAGAAAGAGACGGTTGTAGCCCAAGGAATCTTAGATCCCATCGTACGCCTAAGCTTCAACACCAAGTCCAACAGAAATGATGGGAAGTCGCACGATCACAGTTTCGCAGCGCGGCCGTTAAGTGAGGAGGAAACAGTACGATTACAAGCACTTCATGTCATCTCAAGCATCGCGTTGGGTGAGAACAGCATCCGTTTCCCGCGGCATTTGGGCACTGCTAAGTTTACATGTTACTAGGAGGCCCTTCCTTTCTCTCCCCTTTACAGTCGTCGTCTGCCTTGCAAGCCATCCTATCGAACCTCTGCCCATCAAGCAATCCCTCACAACTAGTTCTAGCTTCGCTACGAGCCCTGTCAAATCTTGCAGATTCCTCGGCCCTAGCCTCCAGTATACATCCTCTCAGTACAAGTACTATCGCAGAAGGACTATTTTCCAGACAGCATATCAACTCTCTGTGTCGGATCCTGTTTCAGACATCCCCATCATCATCAATACAATGCCAGATATCAATTACGGCATCTTTGATCAGCCGGGTGTGTCGAGAAGAACGTCACCAGCAGAGCCTTGCAAGTTCAGGGGTGCTTGATGCTCTTGCTACGAAATTGGCAAGCTTTGTTGTAGCTGAGGGTCTTGTTGTACCCGGTGCAGAGATCCTAGCTCAGAAGGAAGGTTTACAAGAATATATTCCTCAGGCGGCCCCTCCGAATGCAAGTCTGTCTGTGATTCTGGAAGCGATTGCTGTTATCATTGCCGATTCCAAGTTCAGGGCTTCCCAGCTTCTCTATTCCCCGTCCATACTTGCCATTTTCCCTCTCTCCCAGTCAACAGATTTCGTGGCAAACCAGAACACACGGGCGGCCTGGAATGCATTCAACGCGGCCGGTTTGAGCGCAAGACAAAGTCAGCTGAACGCAGTAGACTTCCTACTACCCTGCGTCCCTCTCCATCAACCGAAAAACGCCACTGCGCAGGCTTCTGCGTTTCCTCCATTGGGTACATCCGGGTCTAGAGAGAACCTCGCACATAATGGGCGGAAATACAACAGTTCCATGCCAAGCTGGTCCGATTCACCTACTCTGGACAGCGGAGCGGGGTCTCATGAAGCGGTAGTGGAATCTGAAGAACCTGAAAGTCCTCTAATTGCATTCCTCATATATTCTCTCAGATCGCGGAGGGAAATGGAGCGGTTGATGGCTGCGTCTGTCTTGACGGTATTATACAGAGCTGGATTAACAAACAAAACCAGAGAAACAGCGATTGGTCTACTAGTCATCCCCCTACTTGTCCACATGCTGGACGACCCCATCGGTCCTTCAAAATTCAAGGACAACTTTGCAGATGCAGAGGCCACCGCCTTGGATTGGGCCATTAAGGAGCGGGCACCTGCAATTCTAGCAATGCTCATCACGGATAGCGAACATCTGCAAAAGGCAGCGTTTGAAGCTAGTATTGTCGGCAAGCTCTCAAAGATGTTGAAAGTCTCATACGACCCGGTACCGGAAACGTCCCACCCTCGTCTGTGGTCACCGCACGGAGAAGGGGATGGGGATGAACTAGAGTCTGCCCAATCTTCACGGCTCAGCAGTCATGGGCAGCCTCCGCTACTCGTTCACAAGATCAAGGTTAGGGAGAGTGCCCTGAAAGCAATTGCAGCCCTTGTTCCTTTCAAGGACGAATATCGAAAGGCTATTGTAGATCAGGGTATTGTTCCTTACATCGTCGAGTCGATGAACTCGAATCCTGGCAAACCAACTCCCAAAGTCGGCGACAAGTCCGAAAAAGCCGTTAACGGGTCAAGCGAGGATGAGGCTAAGAAGGGATATGGTATCAATCCTGTGAATGTCCTCATCGCTGCTTGTGGCGCAATCCGTGCCATGTCTCGGTCAGTCAGTATTGTCCGGACTACACTGGTCGACAATGGGGTAGTCATGCCAGTCTTCCGCCTTCTTCGACATCCAGATATTGAGGTACAAATTGCTGCCACTGCAACTGCCTGCAACCTGGTGACTGATGTTAGCCCTATGCGCGATGTAAGTCTATATGTTGTTCAAAACATGCTCTGACTGACTCCGTTTTAGACTATCACAGAAGCTGGTGTACTCAAGATTTTGTGTGAACACGCGCACTCCATGAATGCAAAGCTGCGTCTGAACGCGGTGTGGGCTTTGAAACACTTTGTACATAATGTCGACAATAACATGAAGAGGCAGTGTCTGGATGAGCTCGGACAAGGATGGCTCGTACAACTTATTTGCGACGACACGGAAGATGAAGCACTTCTTTCCTCGAAAGGGAGAAGCGACAAAACGGCCATAATGGACGAAATGGATGAAGACGTTGAGATGGACCAATTCGAGGAACAGATCGATACAGCTCTCGGTCTTAGTCGTGCAAACTCCTCGAGGCCCAGCAGCAGTCGGAGTAAGTCTCTTCAGCAAGCGGAGCTTCGACTTGCCGCGTTGCGGGACGCGGAGACGAATCCTGCAAGGAAAGCCCGAAAGGACGATATTGCTGTTCAAGAGCAAGGACTAGACTTTATCAGAAACTTGATAGGTGGAGCTGGGCAAGGCGGAACGGCGGAAACGACAGAGATGATTGATTTCCTCTTCACTGCTCTGGGACAAGATCGGGTATTTGAGATTCTGGCTTCAAAACTCAGGTCGAAAGTTATCAATCCCTTCAACCGACGAAACTCTTCCTCGGCTGAGACTCGAGTCATACCTCCGCAGCCCGAGATCATCATAGCCGTTGGATTTATTCTCGTACACATGGCAGCAAGCGTGCCTCGTCACCGTCAATTGGTCATCGCACAGACGGAGCTGCTCAAGCTTCTAGTACCTCAATTCAATCATCCAAACATCGAGGTACGACTTGCTCTTTGCTGGCTGGTCTCGAATCTCACATGGATGGACGACGCGAATGATGGACAAGCTTGCGCGCAACGGGCCAGTGAGCTGAAGAAGCTTGGATTCCTCGCAAAGCTTGAGATGCTCGAACAAGATCCCGAGTTAAACGTTAGGGAGCGGGCAAAGTCTGCAATATGGCAGATCAAGCAGAGTTACTAGACTCTCACCCAGAAGAATTTGAATGATCAGCGGCTGGGTTTGAGTGTATGGTCAGGAGTTGTTTTGGGCAAAAGGTCTGGAAAATGAAACAATTACGATGGTGTCACGGAAGCTAGTAACCTAGCATTTTGTACGTTGTATTTGGTGTCTTGGTCCATAGCAATACTAATCCTATTTGCTGCTTGCGGTGATTGAGATGATCACGTTTGTGAAGACTTGGTCAAGTATGGATCGAGAATCTCCTCCAATTTACATTATGTTAAAGGAATTTAAACTTTTGAAGCGCTCGGGAATTATCAGCCTCCGCGTTAGCAGTGCGGCTGTTGCCAGTAGCTTCGGTCTGAGGTGAATTAAGGTTATGTTTTAGTACGTGAGCCGAGGCAGATTGCTAACTCTCTCAACGGTTCTAGACGCTTTGAGATCTAGTTTGGAGATTATGCAACATAGATTTGGAAACAGTCTGGGGAGCGGAGAAGACTACTTCTTGTTGTGGAAAGTCAATAGTGCGAAGTGCCGATTGTAAGTTCCTAGACTAGTCTTTTGGGAAGTTCCAGACTTCGAGACTTAGAAATTTCGACATCCTGGACTCTGAACTTCACTTACACACTGTTTTTCTGATGGTCTTCGATCTAATGGCCTTCGCCGTCAGGAGGATGTGCGGAGTTGAGAGACATTGGAGGTCCGCTGCGAGTCAAGATGTATCTTGGGATACATACATAAATCCTTCCTTCCTTTCTTCTATCATATCCTCATCCATCCTTCCGAGCCTCAATCTCAGCAACTCAAGTTCCCTTCACCCTCTCACCCTACCACGCCTCCATACAAAATGGCAGTCAAGCAACTCACCGCTGCGGTCCTCGCCTTTGTTGGCATCCAATGTCGTGACCATGCCGGCTCCCACACCAGCACCAACAGCAATAGCAGCTTCGGTCGTAGAGCGCCAATTCTCCTACATCGTTTCCCACCTTCTTCCCTGCTTCTGGGCCCAGCGGTGCTCTCTCTGATGCTGCTGCATTCTCCGACTTTACAACAGGTGATCTCGCTAGCGAGATCGTGACCGTATGTTTTATTCCCATTTTCCCTCCTTCGAATTATGAGATCTAGAGAGTGGTTGGACTGCAAGCCGACAACCCCAAGATGCAACCGCAACAACGGCAGCCGCCGAAGCTGAAGGCCCCTCCTAGGTCTCCTGCAAGGTGAACGCGAAGGAAATATCATTGCTGGCCCAGGCGGAACCACGTTTGGGCGACTGCATTGGCGGCGGAAATCTCGACAGCTTGTCGCCTTGTCGATCTAATCCCTACTTGGCGGAGAAGCAGCCAATGGTGATAGGGAACAGACCAGATATTTTTGGCGAGATGTTTTCATGCTGCATCACTCCGTTCTGGTAAGGAAAACTTTGACAGGAGCTTGACCCTTGGTGAGTCCGAGGGGCAGGCAGAGGCCGTGCTCGCCCGCGGCCGAGATGTTTGATTTCAAGGTGGCTTGGAAGGTATGTGATGTCGTCGTGCGTATGTTCATTAAAAATGCTGCATCTTTTTATCTACTCACAGTAATGAGCTCCATTTTACGTGATCTACCCAAGGGAATGTCCATTACGGACGGAATGATTGGTGTTGATATTGAAGTACTCTAGGGAAGTGCAAGTAGCCGAAGGTGGGCTTAATTTAATGGCTTGAAAATAAGGCCAACTATTTGCTCTCGGCATTCGTTTTAAGACAGAAACCACTTGACGCCAGCGAGACAACTGATCCTCCTAATCCACTTGAAGCTCTTCCCTCTCCTCAGATCCTCGTCCAGAAGACAATCCATTGTTTGGAGACCATATTATTGCAAATAATTAGACCGTTGCAATTTGTGCTCTACTGAGGTTAGAATAGATACGAGCAGTCTTTGCAGAAGAACAAAAAGGCTAACCCAATTTAAGGCAATTGCAATGTAGAAGGCCCAGACAAACCAACAGCGTCGCTGAGAACCTACACCATGTGGGATGTGATAGCTGTCAGAAGGATTAGATATGGGGTAAATCCCGAAGAGTTTGGTCAATTTGGTATCGACTAGTAAAAGTATTACCTCCACACAAGGATGAATGCCGAGAGAAAAGGCTCTCTCCCGACAACTGCATTTCGCTGGCACCCACCGGCTTCAGCCACAACCGGAATCTTTTGTGACACAGAACGCTTGAAATGACGTCTTCCTTGGCAGACACGCGGAATCGGATTTTCCTCCACCACAATTCGAGCCTGAATGGAAAAAGCATGTTTTCTCCACCACCCATGCCAAATCTGCCTATCCACCATGCAGCCTTGCCAGCGCGAGACACAAAATCGTACGACAATGGGATCATTTCCTGCAGCCACTGTTGAAAAGTGTGGGAAGGCTTGATCAATCCTAGCCCGTCGGCGTGGGATTGGCTCATATACCCTGTTCCAATCCCCCTCGGTTGTGAGACAGAATTCTGGGCCCAAGTCTGCTTTCGGTGAGGGGACATGTGCAGGGCCAGCTGGAGGTCTAGACACATTCGGACCCTTTTCTCTGCGGAAACTCACCATTTCGACGTAGTTATAATCGTTTGATTGGATAAAGAAGTTCTAATTGCGTTCACAAGAACAAAGGAAGCTCGACAAGATTGATTTGTCTGACATTCAAGCAAAATGACGAAAATGACGTAGAATCGAGCGTAACGAGAATGACTAAGCAGTGAACTGACACTTTTTCGGGGTCAAAAATAGCCTCGAGAGTCTGGGGACGTTGCGATTTGGGACCCAAACAATAACTCCTGGAAGCAACTAGACAGATGCAATAAGAAGAGGAAACCAAGATTAAACGTCTATTTAAACTGTACATAGCTAGATTACACATTGTACATCCGAACAGCTGGTAAACTTGTCCCACGCACCGAGACTCTGACTCCGGGGCTATTAAATGCTGGTGGCGTTGATCTTAACTCCTCCCTTTGATCAGTCAACAACTACCTCCGCTCCTATTACACATCAATCCTTCCAATATAACTTGAACCTTCCTCAACACAAAATGGCTTTGCGGAAAAGATCCGCAATAAATTCTTCAAGAAATACACAATTTCAGTAGCCTTTGTCGCCTCACACGAGCATTGTACTCACCTCGCTCTCGCACTTCCCTTTAGCAGGGACGATCCCTACGCTGCCTGTCTAAATTCAACCCTGAACCCCAGCCCAGCCTCAGTTCTCGTTTCGCCGCAATACCTCACCTCGTCATTGAAAGCTAGGACTTACTCACAACCTCAGCTCCTTGCCTGACTCCTCTCAGCTTCGTACGACAAATCGGCACACCGACTTCGATACCACGATAACCCTCTCCTCACCTTTTACAACATTGTCGCAACTACGCAATCAAAATGGATCCTCAAAGATAAGACGGCCTCCTGAAGTAACCGACCAAACCTTTTCGAATCCTTCCTTGCAAAAAGACAAATCCATCGCGATGGTTACAAAGACCGCGACGAGACCGACGCCACGGTCTTCACACTCCCATTCCCACTCTCAATCACATCGAACTCCTTCCAAAACGTCAACCACCCCACTAAGCCCTCCGGCACGCGTCCCAGCATCTGTTGGACAGGCTCTACCTCCCAATTCATTGTTGCGATCACCTGGCGCACACATAGACGTTCGTACGCCCAGTCCTAATTACTTTGGACTCGTCGACCCTGCGAGTGATACTAGAGATTCTGCAGTAGGCCCGAAAGACAATTGGAGTCCTCCAACATCGTCGATCCGCTCATTCGGCGCAGCCTCTCCGAAACACCTTCCTTTAGACGCGAATCCCGATTTTGAGGCGTTCAGAAAGCAGTCAGAGTCAAGCAACAGCTTCAATCTTAGCCATGGCCACCTATCACATTTCGCGTCCACCCCTGGAGCTGTCTCCGCTCGGCCAAGATCAGACAGAAGACCCACAAGAACGGACACACAAGAGTATCCCCCATCCCCAAAGTCTGCGCCTAAGGCTCGAGAGGGGACTCCTGATAGAATGGAACTTGATGGTGGAAGAGACTCAGCATATGCGTCGAAGCGTGCCTCAGAAACGTCATTGAATACTCCGTCATTCTTTGACATCCCACGCCAGCAGTCTCCAGCCCGAATGACTATATCTCCTGTCCAGAGGAATGTTCTCTCCCATCTTGATGATAGACATCCACGGCTTTCATTACCGCAAAACAAGGCAGACCCACCGTCTCCTCATTTGAATGATCAGAAGACCTTTCAACATCAAAGAGCGGACACTCTACCTTCTGCGCTTAAAGATGGACCTGTCATGATCACCCCAGCACAGCTAAGAGATATGATTGACGGCCTTCCTTCCTCACAATTCCTACTACTAGATCTTCGAGTTTTCCCACAATTCTCTCAGTCTCGTATACAGGGTGCTCTCAATCTCTGTATACCTACAACCTTGCTGAAGCGACCCTCCTTCAATCTACAAAAGCTCCAGGATACCTTTACAAATGACGCGGAGAAGGAAAAATTTGCTCAATGGAAGAATGCTAAGTACATAGTTGTGTACGATGCATTCTCCTCTGAGAGAAAGGACGCTACATCGTCCGTCAATACCTTGAAGAAGTTCTCCAACGAAGGCTGGAAGGGCCACAGCTACATTTTACGAGGAGGTTTCCAAGAATTCTCGAAGCTCTTCCCGAAGTTGATCGACAACCGCTCGAGCCAGGAAATGCAATCTTCAAAGATCAATCTTTCATTGGGAACAAAAATGCAGGAAGTGGCGCCAGTGGTTGGTGGATGTGCGATGCCAGCAACGAAGAATGCTGCCAATCCTTTCTTCAGCAACATTCGCCAAAATCAAGATCTCATTGGTGGCGTGGGTCAAATAGACATCAAGATACCAGAAGAATTGGGCACCGAAGCTGCGAACATCCTACCAAAGTGGCTTTCTGAAGCAGCGGCAAAGGAGGATCATGGAAAGAAAGTATCGGACAAGTTTTTGCGCCTGGAAGAAGCCGAACAAGCGAGGATGACGAAAGCTCTTTCCTCAGGGGTTTCTTATGGTACACCAGGCCCACACCACAAGGATGTACAGATTGCTGGTATTGAGAAGGGTGGCAAGAACAGGTACAACAACATATGGCCATTCGAGCACGCCAGAGTCAGATTGCAAGGTCGTCCAGAAGGTGCTTGCGACTACGTCAATGCAAGTCACATCAAGTCTTCGCGGAGCAACAAGCGGTATATCGCATCGCAGGGACCTCTGCCTGCCACCTTTGATGTAAGCTTGGCCCATTGTCTTTCTCTTTCAAAAAAACTGACATGTCACAGGACTTCTGGAGTGTCATCTGGGATCAGGACGTGCGAGTCATAGTCATGCTCACTGCTGAATCGGAAGGAGGTCAACTAAAATGCCACCCCTATTGGTCAAACCAGGATTACGGGCCCCTCAAACTCCACACACTCTCAGAGAGAAAGATATCACTTGACTTCAAGAAACACCGCGCCCCTGTTGAACACCGCGACTCCGGCCGAAGACGTGCAAACACGACTGCCGACAACGTTCCTGTCCCACCACCCACCGAGGTTCCTCATGCCATTGTCCGAAAGTTCGCACTCTCACATGCGGCTCACCCCTTCTCGCCCATACGCGAAATTACACAAGTCCACTATTCCTCCTGGCCAGACTTTGGCGCACCAGCCAGCCCAGCCCAGCTCCTCGCCGTCGTCGAGCTCAGCAACCAACAACAACGCGCCTCTATATCCGCCACTCAGTCTACTCGCTCCTCTGAACCCGAGAATGACGAAGCCGCACGGCCGATACTTGTCCACTGCAGTGCAGGCTGTGGCCGTACTGGCACTTTCTGCACCATTGATACCGTCATCGATATGTTGAAGCGCCAACGCAAGGAGATTAAGAGTGGCGTCACCCCAATGGATTTCACGGCCACTCCTTCCACCAAAGGTGGAGATTATATGGGCAAAGGCAAACCAGCAGCTGATGAGTGGATCTTCGACCAGGATTTGGATCTTGTGCAGAAGACAGTTGAGGATTTCAGGGGCCAGCGATTGAGTATGGTGCAGACTCTGACACAATATGTTCTGTGCTATGAGACAGTGCTTGAATGGGTGGCGCAGCAGACATTTGGTAGTATCAGACCAACGGGCGGAAGAGAGAGAAGTGGTAGTGATGGATATATTGAACGAAACGCCTAAAGTGGCGGAGAAGATGGACAACATGCAGTTCTTAAGTTCTTCAAAAAGAAGCATGGAGATTACATTTACATATCATTGCATAGCTCGCACAACCTGGAGCACAGCACATACATAAGGGCATGGCGAGCGATAGTATGGAACACGAATTTCATAGATCATTGACGAGGATTACGAGGGCCTGGAATTGGGACCTTGGCATGGAAGGAGTGGCTTTGTTGCATGGCGTGGAGTTTCGGCGTAGGCTTTTTACATTTGTGCATGTCCGAATCGTAATGCATACGGTGTCATGGACGACGGGCTATGATTCATAGACGATCACGAGGTTGCATTCATAGATGCAGATGAGAGCATGAAGTGGAATGAATGAGTAAGAAGAAATCGTTGGTTTTATAGCTTTTGCTTGTGCTGTGTGGATGTTAATGCGGGGATGTGAGACCTGCGTTGGGAATGAAAGGGGTTATGAAGAGGATAGCTTCTCTTAACTTTTTAGATTTAAGGCCTGATGGCTAGTTGTTGTTCACGCTAGGTATCATGCAACGTTATTTGACTGACGAGTGTTACTATAGTTATCAAGAGCTTCGAAATCTAAGCTGTAAACCTGCATAGGTGGAGACTTGGAAAGTAGGGAGGCCCAGTGAACTCTGTTCCTGGGGACTGGGGCTGGGGTCTTGGATATTAAGACCAGAGGTGTCATAGTCGGTATAGAGGGTGAGAGAGAGGAGTCAAAATTTCATATCACAGGAAGAAGTGGATAGAAGGACTCGCTAGTATCCAATGACCTAAGTAAAAGAGAAAGAGCCAATATGTTGAGTATCCAGGCAAACCAACATGTTGAATATCAAGAGAGCCGAAATGCTGAATGAGACGATCCTTGCCTTTGTACCGTGCAGTGCTACCGCAGTAACGTCCATCCCTGGGTGGCGAGAAACCCACCGTGCCGAGACGAATCCATTGTTTAGGGGTCCTAAGTCTCTCCCTCGCAAGTATATGAAGTTATGGTTAGTGTGCAATTATTCGTTAGCTGTTTCTCCACAAGGATTCGGTTTGCAGTGAGAAAATACCGTGGTTGTGGTCATGCTGTCGATCATCTCGTCGATGGCATACAGTAGAAAGCTGCTTCAGATGTTTCCCCCTGCTCTATCACAAGTACTGGCCTGTCTCCAAATTTCGGCACTATAGTTCTCTCAAGAAAGAATATAGCTCTAAGTTTTGAAGACACAGAGCGCAAGGAAACCTGCGTGCCGAGTTTATCCGGACTAAGGGGAAGCCACAAAACGACAAGCGAATTTATTGTGCTTATATAATGAGGTATTTACAATCACGCTAGTCGTATTACGTAGTATATTGTATACAGTATTACAGTATACTGAATTCAGATAAAGTGTGGCGTTCTTCTAGAATTTCCATGAGCAGCCACGTGTCTGCTTTCGCTCTACGCTGAGCTGCCCTCAATCGTTCCCATCCCCCTCGCAGCAAGTAATAAGCGACCGCGCTAGTAAAGCCCTTGCAGAGGGCTTTCTACTAGGAGAGCCTCGAACATACGATGCTATATCAAAACGTAGTAACGTCCCTCTTTCTACCCTCCATTATCGTGCACATAGGCGACGCTCGAAAGAACAGAAGGCCCAAAGCTAACAGTATCTCACTGCGTCGGAAGAGAAAGCCCTCGAAAAGTTTTTGAAACTAATGTCAGACCTCGGAAATCCTGTGTGAATTAAGTTTTTACCTTAATCCCAGAAGTCCTTTCCACCATACTTGTTCCCAACCAGAGCCTTTCCACCCTCCTCCACCTCGACGTCATTGTACTTGTGAGATGCCCCAATTGCACCCCCACTCCAGTCACTACTATATGCATCCCCAGTATGGGCCTGTCCTTTGATCCCAATATTCGAGTACTGATGACCTGCGATTACTTTCTTCACCGTTTTCTGAAGCAGGCTATCGACTCCAGTGGCTGCATTCTCGATTAGCTCAAGAGACTGCTTGTCACCAATCTCTGCTGCTTCTTGTTGGACAAGCGTGGTTTGGGCCTGAGGTGCGGGGAATAATTGCTCGATCTCATCGATGAGTGAGACGATCTGTTCGAGAAGGTCTTTTAGAGTAGACCTGTGATAGAGAGCCCAGCTAGCAAGCTTCAAAAATCGACCTTTCTTTTGACGCTGTATAGCCAAGCCTTTCATCTTGTTATCCAGTACGACCATCTTCGGATCCATATCGCCTGTCGAATACGCCGAGAGATCCTCGCCAGCCTTCGTAGTCAACTTATACTTTTTGGAGATGCTCTCGCTGTCCGCGAAGAGCACAAGAATTTGGAGCAACGCATCTTTTGCAAGTTGGATCTCGGTCGCAGTAGCATCCTGCCTGCCTAGTTTAGGATCGTCGTAGATAGTGACAGACTCGCCCCATCGTGTAAGACGGAGTCTCGCGCAGTTGAGAGCAAGCTGGCTGGTCTCGAAATCTCGACCGAAGTGGCGGCCAAACTGGACGTACTCGAAGCAGTCAACACAAGCAGTGAAAGCAGATGCAATGCCAATGGCACCGGCGACAATGCCGAACGGCTCCGCCATTATCAAGAGAAATGATAATGCAAGAGACACACTGGAGGTTGATGGAGAGAGTAGGTAGGAAGGCCTCACCAGGACTTCAGCCGCAGCCTCATCACACTTAGGCCAAAGCAACCCTACGGCTACAGGGCGAATGAGCAGTGCCCCTCACCATCAACGACGACATCGTGCCAGCACTGACTTACAAGAGGAGATAGAGGCTTTGCACTTCACAATTCATTGACTAGGGCTGTAGGCCCTCGCTGGCGCCTTCTCCACTTTTGCGGTAGCTAGCTTACAAGGTCGATCGCTATGTCAGACCCCGAGCATCTAGGTGGGTCTAGCAAGCAATACCAAAACATTAATATCAACGACGGCGCAAGAGCCCAGCTTGGGGATATATACCATATCAGTAAGCTCTTTGCAGATATTAAAGAGGAGCACTACAATACTGACACTCGATAGGCCGAGAAGATCCCCTCAGCCTCCTCCCATTTGCAACACACGCGCCGTTCAATTCCTACGACCACCAACATGAACCTGCCTGCCTCCCTAATACGCGCGTCGACATTCTACAAGGGATATATGACTGGGGTGATGGAAAAGATGGACAAGATGAGCGATGCATCTTCTGGCTGAACGGCCTAGCTGGGACGGGAAAGTCAACAATCTCCCGCACCGTCGCGCGCAGATACAATGAGCAGAAGCGTCTTGGAGCCAGCTTCTTCTTCTCAAAGGGTGGCGGAGATGTGAGCCATGCCGGCAAGTTCTTTACAAGTCTAGCGGTGCAGCTCGCTTTCAATGTGCCATCTCTTCGACAGTACATCTGTGAGGCCGTTACAAAGCGGAGTGATATTGCGAGCCTATCCCTCTCGGAGCAATGGAGTCAGCTTGTTCTTAATCCACTATCGAATCTACAAAGCGAATCATGTCAGTCTTACATTCTTGTCGTCGACGCACTTGATGAGTGTGAGAATGATAAAGATGTCCGAATTATTCTGCAGCTCCTAGCTGAAGCTCGGTCGTTGACGACAGCACGACTTCGAGTCTTTCTGACGAGTAGACCCGAAGTTCCAATCCGACACGCCATACATCTTATTCCACAATCTCATCACCAGGACTTCATACTCCAAAATATACCACTGGCGATTGTCAACCATGATATCTCTCTATTCCTGAAACACAATCTGGAGACGATCGGGCAGGAGTGGAGCCTTGGAGCAAACTGGCCAGGCGAAGTGGTTCTAAGACAGCTGGTACACAAATCAAGTGGCTTGTTCATCTGGGCTGCTACTGCTTGTCGATTTATTAACGAAGGCGAAGAGTTTGCTGAAGACAGGCTTGATGAGATTCTTAAGGGCACTAACTCTAAAGGCACGCCGGAGCAGCACCTCGACCAAATATATCTCACTGTACTCCAAAGCTCTATACCTTACACTTTCAGAGCGCCGGAGAAAGTGCGGTTATATACAAGACAACAAAAAATTCTCGGAAGTATTGCTATCTTATTATCCCCGCTTCCCGCTACCTCGCTAGCAAAGGTAATTAGCATCTCTGGGACACAGCTTACGCAGACGCTTGAGAAACTACAAGCCATCCTAGACGTTCCAAAGGATGTTACTAATTTTCTCCGCCTACACCACCCTTCATTTCGCGACTTCCTCCTCAGTAAGGATCGATGTGGAGATTTCTGGGTAGATGAGAAGCAAGCACATCATATATTAGCTGCTAGCTGTATACAGTTGATGTCCCAGACACTCAAGAAGGATGTTTGCGAATTGCATACTCCTGGTTATCAAGCCACCCAAGTTGAGAGCAGTCGTATTCAAAAATACCTTCCGCCCGAAGTTCAATACGCATGCCTCTACTGGGTTCAGCATCTGCAAAGGAGTGGTTCTCAGGCTTACGACGGCGAGGAAGCCCACCGATTTCTGCAGGCTCATCTACTACACTGGCTTGAGGCGCTTGGGTGGATGGGCAAGACGTCAGAAGGGATTCAAGCAATATTGTCTTTAGAGGCTCACGTTCCGGCAAGCTATCTGTCTATTATTTATAGGTGTCTAATTAACTCGTCCTTAGGTTAACGAAAGCCCCAATTTGCACGCATTTATCCATGATGCCAAGCGATTTGCCTTATATAACAGAACTGTGGTTGAACAGTCACCAGTACAACTATACTGCTCAGCGCTCGTCTTTGCGCCAGAGAAGAGTATTATTCGGAGACAGTTTAAGGATTGTATCCCACCTTGGATTGAAAGGAAACCAAGAGTGGAAGCAAATTGGAACGGTACAATGCAAACGCTTGAGGGCCATACCCACTGGGTCAACTCTGTAGCCTTCTCGCCAGACGGCAAGCAGGTAATATCTGGCTCCCGTGACAAGACGGTCTGGGTCTGGGACGCCGCCACTGGAGCAGCGCTGCAAAGGCTCGAGGGCCATACTGACTCGGTCAA